>JACCGJ010000285.1:0-14106 GCA_013407085.1 Atriophallophorus winterbourni | reverse complement strand
CATTTCGGCAAGCCAGCCGTCAACGCTGTGCGTGCTACATACTTTATGGCTCGAATCGCTGGCCTATCCGGGCGGAATATGTCTCTTCGGCTTATCTGTTTTTTGGACCTGTTCCTGCGTAAGTTTGTCGCATTCGGTGGCAGCATCGGCGTTAGACTAGATGTCGCAATCGGGGTTAGGACCAGGTGGCCACGACTGAGAAATCCGATGCTTGCTCCGTTTGTGATGGTGGGACATGTTTTAAGCATGCCTCATCAACGTTCCCGTACCGGGGCGCCTTATTCGGCAGACAGAGCTGGAAGAAACTTCCGGGGCCCAGTCCATGACGTTGCGCTTTTGGGATCAGTTGGGGGCGTATTCGTTTGGCTGGTGGGGTCCAAAAGCTCCATCTAATAGTCGGCTAGAAACCTTACGAGATATGGCTGAACACCGAAGTCAGTGTATTTTATTATGTTTGTCATAATTTTTTAACCCGGTATTATTTAAAAAAAACATAAAAACAAAACAAAAATCGCATGTATTGAAACTACAAACAAGCTGTCTTCTTGCGCTTTTGGCATACCCCTTGCGTGCTTTTCTTGCTTGGCACTTTGTCTGGTTCCAGACTTGTGTTTCACGATGATGATGATGATGCGCCACAAAGCATTAACTCCGGATGCCTCAGCTGGGATAAAGAGACTCACTGTAGTGGGACATACTCAGTTGCCTAATATTGTCGGTTGGAAACGTGATATCGCTGTAGACTGAAAGCAATCGCGCCGAGATCAATTGTATCTTTCTTTTTAAATTATACTACAAAAGCGTGCCAGTTTTATAAGCATTTGCATATTTCACTTGCTCGCTCTCTTTTCATTGATTTCATAAATGGACTATACACGGAGCTTAGCGGATAGGAAATTAAATGACTGACTATATGGAAAACTACTCATGAAATGTCTAGGCCTGGGCAACCTTAGCGTATCTTGAGTCCCTGTTTCAGTCTCTGACTGAATTTGCTGTTGGTTGGCATGCAACGTCAAACTGGGAGGAGGTCGTGGTGGGGGAATCGAAGACGAGGGGTTAGGAACCAGGCCACATCCTTAGTGGAGGAGCAGTATAGTCGGAGGGTTATTGAGACCATTTTGGCCCTTGAACAGGCTTGTGCTTTCATACCATACCATACTCATGAACGGTGGCGATACCGATGCATAAACCAAGATACCTCGCATATTTCTTCAAGAAAACTAATAGGGTCGGAAGCCCACCTTTACACTTCTAATGAAGCATCGGGTTCACATGGCTGGTGGTTGTTCCCAATTGCTGTTAGACACGAGGCGACGAAGGTGGTAATTCACCTGCCTAAGAAGGGCACCCGATTGTCAGGATTATTTTTTCGACCTGTCGGTGCCAGTTTTACACCTTAGCAGGGTGAAGGTTAACCACATTTCCCGACAAAGGACAGCTGCAGTAGGATTTGAAAAACATTTTGCATCATTAAAGACTTCATTTCATCGATATAACTTTATGATGGTTGACGGCCTTTAAGAGGTTAGCTAGGAGTTCAGGCATCTGGATTGATTTAATCGTTTTGACGCAGGGTGATGAGTTTCCATGCTAGCGTTACCTCGGAAACTTGAGGATGTTTACCGTATAAAAGAAGACGGCAACCAAGTTTGATAGAATATCTTGTAAGGATGGAACTCATTCCTCAACTTTCTTAAGATGCGACACGATCACAAACGGAACATTTCGGCTGTTGAATGAACGAGAAAATTAGACTCAATGGGAAAATTAGGGGCAAAGTGCACATACTACTTGCACAAGTATTTGTCAACCGCTGTTTCCGTAATATCATTGATGCCAACTGATGGGATTGAACATGCAACGATGCTATCTTTGATGGATTTTGTCAATAATATTGATATAGGGATACAAATCAAACTCTACAGGCTATGCTGGTTAGGACGGGTCAGTTGCAGAAAATCGACTTTCATGAATGATTGCTTTTGAGACACCACATCCCGATTTACGTTCAACCCCAAAATCCTACCGACGACGCCATTAAATCGGCCGTGCTCAAAATTATTTTTTTCCACTCAACTAGAAACCCTTTTGTTTTGGAAACTTTTCAACGTTTCTGTGTAAACGAAGGACGTTCGATGCCCCTGGACGCTTTAAACGCTGTCCAATTTTTTATTTTAAAAATGGGTAATTGGCTTCGCCGGTCAAAAAATGACAAAGAAAACTTGCATATGCTGATCATAAAGATAGTCCAGACTGACATTTCGTCAACTTCCATCACAAAACTTGATGCCGGTGCAGCTGTTTTGGATTCGAATGTGACTGGCAATCTCAAATGTTCCGTTAACGTTTCTAGCATATTCCTATTAAAAATTTGCGTGGTTACATTAATTGGATTCTCTGAAAATTCGTTTCAACGAATAATGCTTTTTTCTTTAAATCAATACCGGTCGAACCACTGTATGGGCTGGGCAACTTGTGGTAGTAATCTTTTCAAAGCCAGTAGAATTCGCTATCCGATATGGAGAATGTCTCAAAACGGTGCCTAATTTCGTCGCCACTGTGTGAAAATAATGCTTCCATATGTTTTATGGTTGTAATATGGCCTCTAATTATGTTAATATGATCAAACCAGCTAGATCCTCAGACATCCGGATGCCACTCACAGAAAGACTATTCGACTACTGCAGTTTCGAAAAGCCAACAGTCCAGGATTCCTTATGCGAGACCCAACGAGACAAGAAAGAATGGTTCATTTGATGCCAGTGACAAATTATATAAAAGAAACAACGCAATGAAAGAATCGAGGATATGAGTAACATGTGAAGTCATCGCTACACCAAAATTCCAAATAAGTAACATCAAAGGTCAACTGAAGTGATCACGTTCGCAGTGGGGTTTGCATCCAGAGGGTAATCAGATTTATCAGAAATCCGTGCCGATTCGTTGGACCTCAGTGATAGCTGTTGCAGTTTGAGCAGATCGTTTATGTCTAGAACACCAGCGGATATAATTTTCACCTAAAATCAATGAAGATGATTTATATGATGTATAACCGAGCCAAATGATAGAACGTTTGACGGGAATCAACAATAAAAACTACGTTAAACAGAAGAGTGATGGGCAGTCAAGAGTCCATCAACTTTAAAACAAAAAGGCGATCGATGTGTGGTACTACGACTCGCAATAAAAGCTGTCTTTACCTGATAAGACTCGATAGTATAAAAATCGATAGAATAAGTTCATGAGGAGTGAGCATCATCAAAATTTGTCAACTCGCCAATTAGCTAAACAGTATCAACACAACAGTAGCTTCGAGCATGACACAAAGTCGACCAAGTAGTCGAAAAAATTGTTGCGAACGCCATTCTCGGTCGAACGTTTCATTGTACGCAACGCTCAGATAGCGGACCAAATAAACTCCAACGGAATAATCCTGCTGCCCTGTAGTTTCGCATTCGGCCTCTGAATTATGGGCTACTCGGTGCGGCGCAATAAACACACGATGTATATGGTATGGTATGAAAGCACAAGCCTGATCCAGGCAAAGTGCCGCACAGTCAGAGACTGCACATGGGCTAAGATCCTTTCACAGTGTTTCGAGGCTCACTGAACCTAATCTTACAGTCTTCATCTAATAATGACAAACAGTCAGAAACCGAATATGGTTTGTAAATGCAGGGGATGTGAGCATTCTTAAAAAAGAACCAATCTCATTACTGTGAATACAATGACTAGCTAAAACCGTATGAAGTGGCAGGTTCATAAAAGTAGAGACATAGGTTAGCATCTTTCGAATTCACGCACTGTAGAGTAACTTTAGTTTTGGAAAGCGCAAGGTTTTAAGACAAGCAAGTTTGAATTCACGTATATTTAATAATCTTGAATTCGGGAGCAAGAATAATTTACAGTCTGTGGTATGTCTCAATACAAATCGAGAAACTTTATCCATAACAAGAAATATATATTATATAATATGAATGACTAACCGTTTGATCACTGATGACTTATCGCAGGGCCGAGTTTATAAGCAGCCAGTTTGCGAGAAGTGAAAATTTTAACCTCGGAGTAATCAATACTTAGCGAAAAGGTTCAACCAATCGGTAGAAAAGACATACATTCAGCAACAAAACGAGTAAACGTTACCGGTTTTTCGTTAGAATCGACCGAGGTGGCTTCCACGCCCGTTAACCCATCCGGATTATTTGCGTCCGCGATTGGAGTTCCATTTTGTGTGGATCGCGGAACCTGGTTGATAACCTCCGGGTTGTCTTGCGCCAACAACGCACGGGAACGACCTGAAAGCGTAAAAATATGCGCTCAGACAACAAGCGAACTAAACGCAGGCGGTATTTTCTCCTAATGAGGCCAAAGAACTAGCGATTATTACCCGACAGATTGAAATTAAGTGTTACAGGCGAGACACATGCAACACTTTGGCACGTTATACTATGAGACCATTCGAGTAAAAGGTGCAAAATAGTCAATATGAAGCGAAGGTAGATGGTAGGTGAGGTGAACGTTGCAAAATATGTTTAAAATAAACGAGCTAACACTCAAATGCTAAAGTCTCGACATAGTAAAAGTAGCTACAAGAGTAAGTTAGTTTTAATTTTACCACGATCTGATGTAACAGCCACGATATTTACCACTGAATTCTGTTTTTCAGAACCGCAAATGAATATCAAACATGTTTCAAACAAACCTACAACGCAAGCGGAATCACATCGAGCGAGAAATGGTGAAGGACACCAAATAGGATACAACGGGTTTCGAATTCTAGTAATGGAATCCGTGAAAATTTATCCCGTTATTTATTACAGGCATTCAATACGCAAGAGAATGAAGAACAATGTATAGGCGATACATAAATAAATCTCGTTAATGTATCTGTACGATGGAAGATGCTTTCTAATGTTTACAACGAATCGAAGGCAAAACGATCAGCTAACGAGACCCATTGAAAACGATATGCCGTTAAAATTGCCGCAAAATCAAGTACGCTGCATGCGCGCCGACATGCTGCCAGGTTGCCAAGGGTACGGCACAAATAAGATGAGAAAATGGAAGTGAAAATTCAGCATGTTTCCACATGCAGCTCAGTAACGTTTGTGAATTAATTTCAAAGAAATATTTAGCAGTAACATTTACACACCCATACGGGATATAAAAGCACTGCATACCCATACAGTCGTACATTTTATTATATATTCGCTACCAAGAAAATATATCCAGGAGGCTGCTTTTCACTGGATTTCTAAACTACGTTCGGATATTTCGGTGATACAATTTAAAAAAAACGAGACTTACGTTCGCAGCTGTGGTGAACATTGTGTATTAAAGGGAAATAAAACTTGTAACTATTGTCTATTTCCTTGATTTTCTTGTCTAACCTCAAACTATACATTCGAATCGAAAATATGTAGAACAATAGTGCTGCATTTGCAATGGTTTGTCATGGCTATATCGTCCGTTTCGTATTGGTTGTAAGCCGTACGCCAATTAGGCGTGCTGACTACTGCAGTAAGGCCACTCAGAGTACTGCAATCAGCCACATATTCTCCCGCTGTGAGCTATTAGGTTATTCCTAATGTTCCCTACCACATCAATCATTTTATTTTAAACCCAAATCGTTCATCAGCGATTGCACCTAGAGAGTAGCGAGACGATGAATAGTACACTATTTGTGAAAACTCAATCACAATTGGAAAATGTTGCCACAATCTGAATCGAGCTGCGAGTTGACAGACGTTCATCCCGTTAAGCTTCAGCACATCCGAATTTGTTTAGATGTCAACTCGGGACGACGCGGTCCAAGCGCAAAACAAAAACGTAAATCCCGACTCGTTCCAACCCGGCTGCAGCCGTGGCGTTTGGGTGTGGAGAGCAGTGTCGATCGGCGATGTTTTGCCCGAAACGTAGCAGGGCGTTCAAGCGGGAGAGGTACGATCTTCTCGCGTTATAACTTGTTTCAGCATCAGAACGAAGTTTTTCTCACATGCCCGAGGTTTCTGATAACGGAGAGTGTGAGTGATGTGAAATAACACCGCATCACTAATCAGTTAGGAGGTAGGAAGTATGGGGGGATATCATTGAGGCGAGGCCGATTTAGCAGGACAAGAGTCCATCAATTGTGGAAAAAGTTCTTTAATCAACCCTTATTGATTCGCGTCTTTCACAAAACCACTTGACACTGAAGACAAAACGAAAACTCCGGTCCAAATGGCGAATATCGTGTTCTGCAGGCAATTCCGTCGTGAATGCTAAGCTTTTCTCATTCATCAATCTGGGCAACATATCCTTGAGTACCCACGGAAAAAGACCTGGGTGTCTGGATTTGCGGTAGCCTTAAAAATGGTCTACAATGCGAAGCCGTTTAAAAACGCGCGTCTCGGATGCTCGGTATGTTGAGGCGGATTTTCGGACGTTTTTCACAGAGCTGTTTTTTCTGATGATAAACGCGTACATAAACCCGCTTACTGATTAAGCTTCACAATCCTGGATCCCATGGCTTCGAAAAGACATTTCACTATTGGATCGCATATATCACAGAGCATCAAAGTTGGTCATTGGGCTCGAAAACCTTCCATTCGCTGACCGACTAAGTAACTGAGCCGACGCACTTGCAACCAAGGAGACTGCGAGCCGACCTTCTCCCTCACATTCGCGTCCTCAACAGTGTTTCCCACCCTTTGGATATACTATTTTTCACCGACGAACATCCAGCAACAACAGCGGTCACAACTGCAAGTTGGGAATACCCCACTCCAATCAGAACTGCCGCAGGTATTTTTATTCTGTGCATATTTGTTTCGCTTGGAATTCCTCGCCGGCCAATTTGATAAGCTCAAAAACTTTTTCTATATTTAAATTAAAACTGGACGATTTCATCAGAGCCAATCCAAATGATGCTCCGAACTATTCATTATCTATCGTTACCAGAATTATTTTGATTTTAAAACTTCTCTACACACATATACACATATACACTTGTACCTATAGTTCAACTGCATGGTTATTGTAAAGTAATTGCATTTTCAACCATAAAATCTTGAATCTTGAATCTTAAATGAACCAATAGAATATTCGCTACGCATTTTCTCTGGTCATCAGAGTTTTTGTCTAATACGATCAACCGCTTCATCGTCACCTTGTTCATCTTTCCTATATTGTTAAGCTTAAATGCAACGAAATGTATCATTTCCGAAAGATTGCGAACATTAGACTCTGTAGACAAATTATTCAGCGTGATATTTCTCACACGCCCCAATATTCACTGATTTATTAAAACCTATCTAAACTTGTGTTTGCTATATTGGTTTGCTTCGCTCTGTCACTAATATTTCAACGGCAAATGCTACTTGATATCTCGAATGAAGCAAAGACTAACACATTCTAAAAGATGTTTGGATCCACTGTATTCTATCGTTATATTCGGATACGGGAAAATATCTGGAGCAAGTACAAATTGCTTGATTGCAAAAAAACACTACAAATCGAACATCTGAAGAGATTGTGAATGGGTGTTTAGAAGAACATTTTCTGTAAATTAAGCAAACATTCTCAATGAGAAGTCGCAAATATTATATAAGAACATATTTCGAACGTTTACACGTAACAATGTACTCATGGTTGCTATTAACATGTGGTTGTGTATATCGTTTTGTCACATTGTACGGCATAGAGTTCGAATTAAGATTGTTTATCGAAAGACTTCTCAATTCACACGTATGACAATTTGCCTACAATAGTTTATTGTAAATAGAATGCTGATGTGCTCGGAATAGACAATTAACCGATGAGCATTCGGTTCATTTGCGTGAGTCGGGATCACCGAAATGAACTTTCGTCTGATAATTGAAACCTGCTTGGGATTGATCGGTGTATTCATAATGAAAAGAAATTTGTTAACAATCGGTTAGAAAAACATTTGGTAACGTTTCACTTTTAACACAGAAACTTTGTCAGACCAAGCGTGATATCCATGACAGGAAACATGATTAAGTAGTAGTCAAACCCCCACCAGTGATTTAACCTTACCGCTAAACCGTCATATATACTATTACCGTGTGTCACGTCTCGTAGGCATGACCAGGATAAAAGGTATAGTGAGTATACACATAAATCCAATGCAAGTGAACCAAGTCAAGGTCGGTTGGCCCTGCGGTTCGCATGCCTAAATGTACATAACAAGCAAGGCTATGTTTGAATATTATTTGAAGGAAAACAAAAACCAAAATAATTAGTAGGCATAGGGTGAATCAGGACTATTTACATTTGAATCTGTGCCTAGCACCATATTGTAGAGGTTTCTCGTAATATCCACCTTATTGACTGCAGATCAACATACCTTGGCACTTTCGAACGCCATACGTTTCGATAACGCGTTTTAATACTTATTCTTTGTCCAGGTCACTTTGTTGCCAGTATCTGAAACGTGTTCCAGCAAAGGTGAATCACGAATCTTGGATTGAAACTACCTAACAAATCCGGAAATGTGTCCTAAATAAACACAACGAATATACCCACATTAGATTCGATATATGCTTTTCGTGACAATTTATAAAGGTGTCTTATACATAGGATGCACTATGTTCGAACGATTAGTTTTCTTTTTGTTATAAGTCACACGTATGGACACCTCGTTTAGGGTTTTACTGATTGCGCATAATCTGCCTTTAACATAGGTTATACAAACCGTATATCGCGAATATTATCCGTGAACTTTGGGTTCAGTTCAGTTTAGTTCAGTTTGCAATGGACAGTTCGTGGCTAACGAGCCAATCGAGTGTCACGATTTCTTTCGGTGGTATGCCACTGGAGAGCGTTCACCACTTCAAACTGTTCTGGAATTGATCCAAATTCATTCATGAGGCTTTTGACTTGTTTATTTAACCTATGGTTGACAACTGATTAATTTAGGTAATATCCCTCTCAGAGTTCCCGTTTGTTGTTTTCAAAGTTCAATTTGAACATTTTAAACTTTTGACCAACATTATACAGTTCAGGTCAATAGAGCAGAGTTAAAGTCAATTTTTAACATTAGCTATTTGACCGGGTCGGTCAAAAGATTGATATGTTGCTCGACTTCGATTGAAATATCAGTCGGATAAACGATAACTGATTAAAATATTCGATTGGAATATGTTTGAGACCAAACGTTCATTCATAGTGCAAAGAACGTTTTGTAAAACGAAGAATAATTGGCAGGATACCGTTTTTATACCGCATGTAAAATGCACATCCGAAGCGATACGTAGAATCCAATTATAGTTCATTAGCAGTGCCCATTCTCTGTTGCGGACATTGTTCATAGTAACGAACAGCTGATCATTTGAATGAACCATTTTCATTTATTGTCTTCTCAAATTAGTCACATGAAAATTCGTATACTTTTGACCGACAAACGTTCTATTGCTCTGCTTCAATAGAACGCAGCGAAATGAACTTTTGGCTTATCAGGCCCCGTCCAATTTTGTTACGTGAATATTGCGAACCTGAGTGAAGAAACTGAAGGAGCGCCTACGGATCCTGATCATTCTATCCTCACCTTATGATTGCAAACAGTACGAAACCCGTGTGTGTGATGGAAAAGCATGCAAATGAATATTTTGAGTGAAGTATGATTAGCACATCTGTATCCTGATCGCATTGTCTCAGCTGATAAGTGCATTTAATACGAAACCAATCTTGAGGTGTATGTGATGAAAATGCATTGGAATGAGCAGTTTTCGTTGCTGTCTGATGCAGTTGATTCGAAAATAGTTTATGTGGGATTATGGCATTTTAAAGGGGAGGATTTCAGTGCCTGTGGGTTTTGAGTAGGTGTTTTAGATGTATCGTCTCCGAATGGATTACGCGGTATGTGGAAACAAGTTAAACACTGATAGGCCTGAGCTTAAGAATTGTCAATCTGAGACAGTCAATCTCAGCTCAAATGCTAGCATATAAAATAGAGAAACAATTTGTTTGCCTTATGATAAATCTATTTTCCTAAACAAGGTGCCTAAGCTTGCGTTGTAAATTTATCAATGATTTGTTGTATGCATGGGTTCAAAATCTTTGTCAAAGAGTGCGATGAAAAACGTGTAAATGTTTGTCGGCATGATTTGAGATCATTGTATACAGGCTCATGTTGAGATGTACGCATACAGGCTGATAGACATTCAACAACTGCAATCGGTTTTTTCAAACTTCCGCATACACAGGAACCAAAAGTTCAATCTGTTGCACGCAACGCAAAAATTCGTCCGACCTTACTACCTTTGAATCAAATTCTAGAACATTCAATTGCAAAGAATAATCACTCTGCGTTCAAATATTGTGTTGGTCCACGTGGCAACCGGATAAATCAAAATCAGTACGCTGCCAATGAGGAAATCGGGGTGTTAAAATCAGTTGCCCAGACCGCAGGAATGAGAACCACTTAGAGGTCGGTTTGCAAAGAATTATTCACGAGTGTGGAATAAGCCAACCTGATAAATTGAAATCGGTTGTTTGATGTGAAAATGCAATGGGAGGCTTTAACATTCGAGTTAACTACCTCACCAATAAAATGTTCACAAGCAAGTCAATTTGATACGTGTACTGACTGTGTATCAATGTAAATTCTATAATATGACGTTAATTAAATAATTGCGTAATACTTAAATATACCTCGTGATCTATTGCATATTCTGATTGCTACTTTCGAGTTTAGTACAAGTTGGATATAACTCTATTATTTTAATAATATCATCAAACAAACATTCTTACACGTATGAAATTGTATTCTGATTCTGAGCCTACCGCATTCAGAACTTGATCAAGAAACAATTAAAGATTTGCAGCAAAAAGCAAAGTCTTGGTTCGCAATTTTGCAAACATGTGTCTCATTATCAAATTTGCCTTCTTGTCAATGGCTCATAACTCTGCGGTGCATATTCTTCTATTTTGTTTCGATTGTTCACACACATATGAATTTAGCCATTCTTCATCTGTCTGCATCAAATATGGAAGTACATCACAAGCGTATGATGATTTCATGATACACCTCAATTCTTAGAACGAAAAGGGTCGACTTAGGATGAACAATCTCGGGCAAGGCTAATCACAGCGATTGCACGCTGTTGGTGTTACCTAATTTCGGCAGGCTAAAGTAGTATACACTCTCCTTCTGCTTGGATGTTGCGCTTTACATAGCACCTGAAAAACTGAGCCACCGTGAGGAAGATCTTCCCGACTCGTAGGAATAAGTTCCATGTCTCTGAAATGTATTTCGCAAATATGATTTTCCCAACAAATGTTTTCATAAAGCAAAATTCTTTTAGAATACTGTTATGTTGCAATTCTGTAACCGTGAGCGAGTGAGATTAGGTTTGCTGAGTGAACCATTTGAACACGTTTTGTAGTCTATCATTAGAAAGTACATCCGTATTTGAAACCTATAAATTATGTGTCTTTTCGCATTCACCGTGTATGTATGATTGAAATAATTATTTGTCAAATCATATTTCATCTTCGTCAGTCAGAAAATGTGTGCTTTCAGAAATATTTCATCAATGTTTGTCAGTAATGTGATAAAAATGATAAAACTACCGGTATTCGCATTATCTGACACCTGGCATCCGTACTTATCCAGATGGATTTCAAAGAATCTTATGCCGAAGTGCATTAAAGCTGTTTCAACCGTGTGAGAATCATGTATAAGCCTTATAGTTCAGATTTTGAGAAAGAGGTACTAATTATGCACACTTTGCGTTAAGAATATACAATTGAAAACGCATGTAGCAAGCCAGTCTCTCCACACATTTATTATCCTACAATACTATTTACTCTATCTTTCGATAACAAGCGATTCTGAAGTCTATCTGCATCACGTGTACAATAATCGATCTTCGCCGCCCGGCCAGTGAGATCGACCACTCCAAAACTAACAACTGATTGTCGAAGACAATAACATCAACATGCATCGAAAAACAATTCTGCACATTTTATTCATATTCATTTCTCCTTATCCTTCCAACTGGGATAAACTTTATAACGCCGTCACTCCAGAAAAGACGAGAATCAGAATACGGACGATATTCCGTGAAACAATACGAGAAGGTTGAAAATACAAGCCGTCGGTAGAACGCGGTCGTCAGGAAACACCACTAGAACCTAACCAAAAGCATACATTTAAACTGTGCGTGGAAAACTAAGACAAATTGAGCCAATGAATTATCATTGTGACAAAATGTACAGTCAATATTTACAACAAAAATGCTCATTTCAACTCATGTGAACATATAAATTCACCAATGGTTCCGTGTCCAAACAGTCTACGTTTATCCAAATGCATTGCAGTTTAACTGGCTTCATTACGCCTTTGCAACAACCCCGCCATTTCTCTGACCAATGGAACGATGATTACAACTTCATGAAATCCATTGTCAAATTCATCCTCTGACGAACTGTCATCATCCGAGAAATCAGTCGGAGACACTAGCTCGTCTGCTTCCGATTCATCGATCACAGCGTTTGCCGACTCGCGGGATTCTACGTGCACCATCGGATAATGAAACAAAAGCGTCGCAGGTTAAGTGCAATTGCAAGCAAATGGGGAGTGCTCACCGGTCAATGGTCGGGTTACTATGACGATTGAACTATGGCTCGCGGTTTACAAAATAGCGCACTTTATCGAAGAGAGTATTTGTCAATTCTAAGGTCATTAGAGGGAATTGTCCAATCAGGAAACCCAATTTCTTCGACCAATAGACGTCTGGTTTAAATATTCTCAAGCAAATCACAGCCAATTGGCTACCAGTCAAGTCGTTTTCATAAAGTTTAATAATAGCATTTGATGCATTTATCCCAGGAATTGACTGTTGCTCCGTTTTATATTAATCATTACTCCTATACAATCTGGTACTCAAGATTAAATGAGGGCGTTTGGCCCAGATTCATTTGTATAGAAACATGATTATTCTTCTCGTGATGTACGTATAAAAATGGAAGATTTATAAATTCTTGAATCATTATAGGCTCAGAGTAAGCGTTTCCTATGCGTTTTGCTCTTGTCAATACAATTCAAGTAAAATTAACTTTGTCCATCAGACTAAGATTTTAGCAGACCAAACACTTTCAGTTGTTAATTTAGATGTCTTTGTACGTCGGTCGAAATAATGGTCATGAAATTCAATCAGCAACGATATTTAGTTGTTAGATTAGACGCGATTCCATCATTTTGCGTCAACATGTGGTCATGGCTTTAGGCATTCTCATTAGGCTTATGTTCCTATCCTCTCACACGTGAATAAAATTCTAAGTGAAAAATGCTCATCTGCATGTCTTAACATCACACAGTCAACACACGACCAAATTTATTCTGTTAAAACTTACGAAGGATGGACAAAAATTTGAGGAAACAGTGTAAAGATTGGTCAAGACGTTGCACTTGTGTGCAACTGTTTTATAAGGTTATAATGAGTGTAACGTTTTATCTTTATCCGTCTCTCTACCCAGTTTACCCACGAGGTTTTGTGTAAATCGAGAAACTTTCGGTTATTAACTTTACGCTGGAACTTTGCCCACCATCATGAACGCCTATATAAATTCCAACCATGGAACATGCATCACAAGCTTGGACTCCGTGGTTGAAAAAGGATATAATATTGCTTGACAAAATATACCATCGCGCAACCAAACTCGTAAGAGGTTTCCGTGAACTAGCGTACGAGGAACGATTGAAAAAACTGAGGCTCCCCACTCCTCTCCAAAGAAGCCTTCGAAGCGATGTGATACTGACATATAAAATATTGAATACCCCACATCATCCCTTAAAACATTTATTCGAATACCGTGATTCACGTCATACACGCAGCCACTCAGCGACACTGCAAATTCCCCACTCCCGTATCAGCTGTCGCCGATATTTTTATTGTGTCCGTGTCTGTTTCCTTTGGAATTCCCTACCCGAAACTCTTGTCATCTCTCCCAGCATCGGAACGTTTATTCGAAATTTGGATACTTATTTGTTGCACAACGATTTGACGACACCTGCGTATTGACTCATGGTAACTATACAACTTGACTATACTTGACATTACATTTTTATTTTATACCTATTTCCTGAATGTATATTTA
>JACCGJ010000283.1:4827-26269 GCA_013407085.1 Atriophallophorus winterbourni | reverse complement strand
AGTAGATTGAGGACACGTGTTGCTTTCTAAAGGCAGTAATAGTTCGAAGTGAGGTTTTAAACTGGAGCATATCCAGGCATATAAATCTTTTTCTTCGCTGAAATTTTCAAGTTAATGTAAACCTATGTGGTTTTTGAACACTACTCGATTCCATACATTCATGAAACTACATTTGTTGAAGTTAATAGCAGTTTGTTCTTCAACAACCAAATTTGAAGTGTACCAATATATTTTTGTGACACCAAACAGTCTTCTGTGCTACAAACGCAACTCCATATCTTTATGTCGTCTGCAAATAACAAAATGTTACATAGAACATATCTCGGTACTTCATTGACATACACCAGAAAGATGATCGAACCAAGCACTGAACTTTGGGAACTCCCCTAGTTGCTGAGATTGGTTTTGATAATGCACCGTCAAGACGTACCTGGTAGTGCGATTTGTTAGGTAGTCATTTAGCCAATACGAAAACTTTTCAGTGCTACCATGCCTTTCAAAATTCTGCAGTAGTAGGCTATGGTTAACAAGATCGAATTATTTTGAAATATCCAGGTATGGGGCGTGTATTTATAACCCTTGGTTTACCGCTTGTGTTAAATCATCCAGTGTTATCAGCAAATTAGATAAACAGGAATAATTCCGTCTAAATCCTTGCTGTTTTTTCAAAAGCAACTGACTATTTTCGAAATGCTTCATTAGATCGTCAACAATGAGGCGTTTAATTAATTTGAAATCACGGGTAATATAGTAACGTGTTGGTGAATCGAAACATCGGAGCAAATTCCACCTTTATAAATAGAAGAAATTATTTCGCGTTTCACATCTGTAGGAATCACTTTAATTGCCCGTGTTTGTTTGAACAGGTATGTCAGTGGCTTGTATAGCAAATTCGCACATTGCTTCAATATTTGCATGGTTATTCCGTCGATGAGGAGAATTTTCGGTTTTAAGCATAAATAATGCTTCACGGACGTGTTTCAACGTGACATTTATTTAACTCATGGCAACTGTGGTTGACGTGGTTTAATTTCGGATGTAAATTACATGTTCTCTCGATCTGAATACGGATGAATAAAACGTGGCAAAAGCTTACGCAGTTTCTGATGCACTTGTTGTTGGTTCCGGTGACGTGTTCACGGACACAACTTCAGGTTTTACTTTAAATTGATCGTTAACCATAGATTCATGATTTAGGATTCAAGATTTATGGTTGAAAAAAAGCAATTACTTTACAATAACCATGCAGTTGAACTATAAGTAGAAGTGTATATGTGTATATGTGTGTAGGAACATTTTAATATCAAAATAATTCTGGTAACGATAGATTATAAATAGTTCGGGGCATAATTTGGATTGGCTCTCGG
This sequence comes from Atriophallophorus winterbourni, assembly GCA_013407085.1. Classification (NCBI taxonomy): domain Eukaryota; kingdom Metazoa; phylum Platyhelminthes; class Trematoda; order Plagiorchiida; family Microphallidae; genus Atriophallophorus; species Atriophallophorus winterbourni. The sequence continues at coordinate 24,902 of JACCGJ010000283.1, read as the reverse complement.
GAAATCGTCCAGTTTTAATTTAAATATAGAAAAAGTGTTTGAGCTTACCACATTGGCTGGCAGGGAATTAAAGGCGAAACAAATACGCAAAGAATAAAAATACCTGCGGCAGTTCTGATTGGAGTGGGGTATTTCCAACTTGCAGTTGTGACCGCGGTTGTAGCTGTATGTTCGTCGGTGAATTAGTATATCCAAAGAGTGGAAAACACTGTTAAGGATTTTGAATGTGAGGAGGAGGTCGGCTCGCAGTCTCCTTTGTGCAAGTGTCGTCAGCTTCAGTTTACTTAGTCGGTCAGCGAATGGTAGGTTTTCGAGCCCAATGACCAACTTTGAGGCTCTGTGAAATATGCGATCCAATAGTAAAACGTCTTTTTGAAGCCATGGGGTCCAGGCTTGTGAAGCGTAATCAATAAGCAGGTGTATGCACACGACCGATGTGCATGATTTGAGACTTCTGCATGTTTAGCGGTAGGTTATTTTCAGATAACCACATTTGCACAGCATCCAAGTCACTTCGAAGCACACTGCAATCCTCGGCAGTGCTGATTTTTTTCCATATTTTTATGTCATCTGCGAACAGAACCATCTTACTGCCGCGTGGTGTTGGCAGGTCATTCATATAGATCAGAAACAGTATCGGTCCGAGCACGGATCCCTGTGGAACACCGCTAGTGACGTCGATTTTCTTCGATAGTATACCGTCAACTCGAACCCGTATATGTCTTTTGCTGAGATAGTCTCGCAGCAAGTCGTACAGTCCTCCAGCAATACCGTGTTTCTTTAGCTTGTTCAGCAGTAAGTTGCGATCAACTCTGTCAAAAGCTTTAGAAATGTCTAAGTAGCATGCATGAATACTGCCTCCGTCGTCCACTACACTAGTCCAGTCGTCCAAACATGTCAGCAAATTAGTTAGACAAGAGCGGTTTCGGCGAAATCCGTGTTGAGCAATCGTCAACAGTCCGTTCGATTCCAGGTGGCGCACTACTTCTGCAGTGATAATGCGCTTAAAAACCTTTGAAACCGAAGACAGCAATGCCACAGGCCTGTAAAGTTTTACTCCAGAACGGCATCCACTTTTGTAAATTGGTGTAATTTGTCCCAGCTTCCAATCGATTGGTACCATTTCAACTTGAAGCAATTCGTTGAACAGACGATATAAAGGTTCCGAGAGCTGCGCATTACAGCTTTTGAGGAGCTTCGGTGAAATTTTGTCTGGTCCCGGAGATTTCTTTGCGTTTTAGTTTCTTAAGTGCTGCGCAACCACCATCGGAGTAATTAATATTTCACTCAGAGTAGGACGATCATAAAGAATGCTTGGTTCCTGTTCGTGCTCTGTGGATTTCGGTGCAAATACTCCAGCATGAAAGTCTGCTAACAAATCAGCGGTTTGTTCAACGGATTCAGTGAAGCCGGATGGGGTTCTTAGGGCAAAGACACCTGGTTTGATATTTTTTCTGTCGTTAACAAATCGGTATAAAAACTTTGGATTCCGATGCATCTGTGAAATCAATTGCGATTGGAAAGCTTGTTTATCGTCTCGAATTAAGCTGATAACTTTATTTCACAGTCGTGTAAATTGCATTCAAGAATAGGTTGTATTGGTAGTCTTATGAAACTCTCATGCTATTGCCCTTTGCTGCATCCACTTTTGGTCCTGCTACGTAGATTAAATTTGTTACGTCGAGAATTTTTCTTCAGGACTATGTTTTATTGTTTCTCCAATATAAATTTTAGTTGTTGTAGGAGAGAGCGCCAATGACTGTCTGGATCGGAGTAATCCAACTGTATGAGACTAATGCTTTGAAGCTCTGCACAAAGGGTACGGTAGTTTACCTTTCTGAAGCATTATATTTCGTCAAATTTGCTCCTAGCACTACAAACGTAGTCGAATTCTAGGACAACCTGATCGCTCCGTCCGATCGGCGGTTTATAGGTGATAGTTTCTACAGCAGTAGGATCAGATGTAAGTATCAAGTCCAAGGTAGTATGAAGTATTTTGGGGTTGAGCTCCAACATGCGAGATATCTATTCTTTGACGGGAAAATGACTAAATAGTATTCAACCCGTTACTACTTATTTGACATTACCGCTTGACAGGCTACCGTAAGTCTACGGTTCGTCTCGTCACGCTGCCATGACTAGGATCAGTAGAAGATTTGCACATCAATCTGAGTTAAGTGAACACAGTGAAGTTCAGTTAACACTGCTGCCCACATGCGTAAAATACATATCTAATGAAGTTTGGCTTAGCGATTGTTGAAGGAGAAGACAAAATCGAATTAACTATTAGGGATACGATAAATAAGATTAGTTATTTTCGTACCAGTGCTGAGCGCCAAATTGTAGAGATTGCTACCCCATCTACCTCATTGAATGCCAGTCGATCAGTCTTAGCCAATTTGGCCGCCTCTACATGTAGGCGTTGGTTACACGGTTTACTACCAGTGTGTTGGTGAGGACAGCGTAATATGAAGCCAGATGGGTGAACCACCCCAGCTTCAACCTTCGTTGCATGCAGCGTGGCGTGATACCAGTGGATCTTTTGGTGTGACCTCCGGGAAACTCTTGCAAATCGACGAAATTATCTGAAGTACAGTGTGGAAAACACGCGGTTGTCCTAGCCAAAGAAACCGTGCATATAGGAGAACGACCAAACCGTACGTTAAGCAATTTATGTGCATTTTATAATGAAAAATCATGTGTGACTCTAATAAGGTAGTGTCCTATCGCAAACATTCCAGTGTCATAAATTTGTCTAATCAAACGCTTTTGCAGGCTGAGAGAAGATGTTTGGAGAAAGGTTTGATGTTCAACTTAAGTTAGATCGTGATGTATGTTGTTGCAGATATCCCATGAATTAAGGACTTTCCAGTGAATAAGCTGATACCATATGGACGTGTATCGTCAGTTACATTAAATACCAAGAGCAAGGCGAACCAAATATTGATTCGTGAGAAAGACAATCGTTTCTTTACCTCAACCAAGATATGAAAATAGCTAAGGTCGATAAGCGAAAAGTAACGGTAATTCTAAATAAGAGTGACTATTTAGACGAGGTTGGTAAGATCTTATCCAAAGGGCCTTATGAACAGATAGAGAATAGCAAAATTATAAGAGTTATGAATAACTACAAAATGGTAGTTACAAGGTAATTACGTAGCGTTAATGAGAGTTTGGTATAGCTTATATCCGAAATCAACTTTCACTCGTAGAATCTACGGTCTGCCTGAAATATATAAGGAGAGCATTCCCGTACGGCTAATCGTTGATGGGATAGGATCCCCGGCACACGAGTTAGCGAGACTTTTGACCCATTTGTTGAAACCAAAAGTTGGCAATTACGGCCTTGATAATCAAGAACGCTTACGACTTAGCAGCACGCTCAAATTCAGCCAGAATTGAAGACGATGAAATAATCGTTAGCTTCGATGTGAGTGCCTTGTTTACCAATGTGGATCGAAAAAGTGTATTAAAAATAGCTAGAAGGGTAGTAGAATCAGCAAATTGAATACGGTTTTAAATTTTCCTGCACATTATCCATTTTGTACTCAATGAATAATTATGTAAACAAAAGAATGGGTCAGCAATGGGTTCACTGGTAAGTCCAGTACCTTTGACCTTTGAAAACAAGGTCATTAACAATTAAGGGATTAGGCCAAATATATGGTGGCTCTGAGTCGATGACATATTTTTTAATCATAATGCGAGAACATTTAGAACCCTTCTTTAACTACTAGAATGACTTAGACTCCAGGATAACAGTCACGAAGGAAGTGGAAACTTCGGCAGGCACCCTGAGGTTTTTAAAAAGTTAGGCACAGAAAGTTGATTGAAAGTTGAAAACTTTAGTCTATCGAAAACCCATCGATACAGACGCTGTCATACGATACAACTTCGAGCATCCAAGAAGGTATTTAGGTCCATATATTCGTCCATTTTTCATAATATAGACCACCTATGCTGCAGTAAAAATGAACGAATACTGGCTCACTGTGAAGCTACCCAAAGCATCGCAGAATACAGTTATGTGGAAATCCGTGTGGTTGGGGCAAAATACCCATGAGTAAAATTTGTGTTTTATTGCCGAGATACGATTTGTATACCGTATGCTTCAGGCACATCAGAGGCAATCAGTAGAATCATAAACCAGATGCCAATACGTGTGACATATGAGAAAGGGAAAACTATCCGCTTAACTCTTGTGCAGCCTAAGGATAAGAGATCTTTAATAGGCGTCACAAAAGCATCTACAGAATACAATGTAAGGGTTGCCTTGCTGTTTATATATAACGAACCTCCAGAGAACTTCACACCAGAATCGAGAAACACAGGAAGCGTGTCAAAAGACAGCTCCAAGACTCATTAAAATATCAATTCCAGATTCGTGAATCAGCCTTTGCAAAGCACGTTTCAGATACAGGCCACAACGTAGATATGGAAAATGCGGAAGTGTTAACACGCGGTATTGAACAGTATGGCGAACGCCTACATGCGGAGACGGTGAAATTGCTGTCAAAAATCTCACATAATCCTGCACTCAGCATGGATACGAATATAAATAGTCTTATTCACCTTATACCTAATAGTTAATTAGTTTTTCTTTTCTTTTCCTTCAACAATTGCTTAGCCTTACCCCATTAGTTATGTGCTTTTACGCATTTAGGCCGCAGAGTGAACTGAACGTGACCATGTTCACTTGTGTTAGATTGATGAGCATGCACACATTATTAGGTAAATCTGCTACTGATTCTTGTAATGTCTACGTGACATGACAATCCGTATAACTTATGATAGGCTGTTTAGCGGTAATATCAAACCAGTAATGGTGGGTTGAATACTACTTAATCATTTTTCACACACCAAAAACCGTGCAAACGACTTATATATTTCATCCCTGTAAGAAGTTCTATAGTAAGAGATGCTGATGCTACAGCGTTTTACAGTAATTGCTCTCGCGTCCCTGAAATGTGACTAGAACTATTCCTCATAGAGCATGAGTTACCCCCACATATTTTGTCACCGACTCATATTCAGATCTCAGCAGCGGATGATATTTTTGTCAAAATTATTCGCAGACGTTTCGTAATATTGCGTGATAAAACGGGTGAAATCAACGCCATTTGCATCCCATTCTAGTTCAGGTCTTTGAAAATTTGATCGAATTGTAATTAAAGGTTTCAGGAGCAAACCATCCGCCTGAAATAAACAAAATCGATATCACCGAAGAGGTAAAAGTTCGAAATTACATAAAGAACATCAGCCACTAGTTAAAACAACAAAATATGGAACTGCACAGGCTTTTTATTGCTACTGATTACCCCTTGCCTAAATAATGAAAACATTGATGGTTATTTTGGAAAGATTGTAAAATTTCATCGGTTATATTTACTGGACAATTGGCCTCCATTTTAGTTCATAGTTGTTCTTCGAGCTGGTATGGTTGATTGCGGATGTTTCGTCATCAAACTAAATAACATCATCAGCGGAACTTCTTTCGAAGCAAATGGGCGTTGGGCATCATTCGAATTTATCTGCTGCGTTTTGACCTCATCTATTGTGATTAGCTAGGATCCTTTAATGTCCTTGTTGACGTGTTCTCATTGGTCATCAGACATGACGACAAATCAGTAATATCGGTACACATTGATCGAGAAGGTCACGAATTAAATTGGGATAGAACAGAAATCATCACACAAGGTCGAACTTGTCACGTTCGAGAGTTTCTATAAAGCGTGGTATTCGACACCACAATCAACCAATGAACACTTTCAATTGGATGGGGTCTACGGACCAATGAGAACAGGCCAACGAGGACATGTAATGATTCTAGCCAATCAGAGTAGATGAGGTCACAAAGCAGCAGATAAATTTGAGTGATGCCCACCGCTTAGTTGCTTCGAAAGAAGTTTCGCTGATGATGTCATCTAGTTTGATGACGAAACGTCCGCAATTAACCATACCAGCTCGGAGAACAACTATGAACTACAATGCGGTACCTGAGCTACAAGTTTTCAAAACAGTTTGCATTTATATTGTATACGTAGTCTATTTTGCCAACCTTGTCTCTCAACCTGACGCTTGATAAAGGTGTCTTATCCTCAAGATTCAGGACTGTATAACGGATTGTTTTCCGTTTGATATACGCCACACGTATGGACAATTTGTTCAAGATTCTACGGATGTGTCTTTAGCATACAGTGTACAAATCGTATCTTGTCAACCACACTCTTATGTTACCGATGAGTATTTTAACCCCATCACTTAGCTTTTCACAAAACGATTAGGATAATCGAGGTCAAAGAAGAGTTGAGTAGATTTCTTTACGGAGCACGTATTACATACAAGCCAAAATGTCGATCTAGAAAATTTGAAAGTGCTAGGTGCGGAATTAAACACTATGGCGAACGTCTTCTTGCGTAGGCTGTCGAAATCACTGAGGCATGACGGTAGGCGGTAATTAAAATGGTTAAGGCAGAAATCTTCATAATCTGCCGCTCAGTACTGATGCAAACGTAAACAGTTCTTATTCATAATGATTAATTACATTTTTATTGTCTGTGCGTATTTATTTCGCTTGGAATTCCCTGCCAGCCAATTTGGTAAGCTCAAACACTTTTTCCATAATTAAATTAAAACTGGGCGATTTCCTGAGAGCCAATCCAAATTATGCCCCGAAATATTTATAATCTATCGTTACCAGAATTATTTTGATTTTGAAATTTTTCTACACACATATACGCATATACACTTGTACCTAAAGTTCAACTGCATGATTATTGTGAAGTAATTGCTTTTTTAACCATAAAATCTTGAATCTTGAATCTTGATTCTTGAACTAGTGGAACTATAAACACAGAATCACATGGTGATTCTTGGTCAAGCACTCAAGGCGCTTATGGATGACCAAAGTGAGGTGTTGCTCACATCTCCCGAAATTACATTCCACTACCGGTTTCTGGCTGCTTGCCGTCCTCAGGTGGAGACAGTAAGATTAGGTTAAGTGAGTCTTGAAACAGTTGTACAAACCTTATGTAACAGTGTCATCCGAGTATAAACTTGATTACTATTTATCCAATGTTTCAAGGCTCACCTGAACCTAAACTTACTGTCTCCACCTGATGACGGCAAATAGCCAGAAACCGGTAGTGGAGTGTAATTTCGAGGGATTTGAGCAACACATCACTTTAGTGGAACTATAATCCAAACGCTAATCTTATTGTACTGGACATAGTGCTGCCTACATAATCATGAAGCTGATTCTCTTTAAGACGGTAAGTTATATAATACTCGACACCCTGGTTACTCCATATAACTCATGCCCACTGACTGAAAGTCATGTTCACCTTGTACCGAAGCTATAGAAATACCGATATAACAAGGATGAATTTCAGAACCTTCATCATCGGTTTCCTCTAAAATTCTTCTACGCTAAAGCCCAGAAGTTTGGGCTGCCGTATGACCATGGTGAAAGCTTGTGGTCCGAAGTAACTATGCGTGTGCGTCGTCTGTCGAACAGTTTTTACATTCAGAGAGGATGATCAGAGTTTTGCAAACGTGAGCCGAGATATTGTAATGCATTGGAAAACCTCATCCAGCGATCAAAAAATTTCGTTTATTTGCATATTTCTAGATTCATGTTACTAATGAGTAGTTTCCACTAATAAATATTACTTCATCCGTTGGTCTAAAGCAACGGATACATCAGATAGATATAAGAGTTTATTGTTATTGTTTAAACTTCAAAATTCATTCGAAATAACATATTTTTCATTGATCAAATTGAAAGGACCCAACCCTTTATTACTTCTCCTCGGATGATAATTAACCGTTGTGCTTGCTCTTAAATATTTTTAATCCAGATATCTAGCCAAGTCAACACGATCGCTTTTCGGGGTCAATGAACACAGTACACACGTAAAACACGCGCAATCACAAGCGCCTGATTGGTTCATACGTTTATCGGTAAACAAAATGTTCGATAACGTTTTCGTGTTGCAAACCGGACACCACCAGCTCGGTGTGCAAAGTTTGACGCACAAACAAACGTTCTCGAAACATTCGCAGAATACAAACATGCGATGTCCACAATCGCCGTTGGGTTTTACTCAGCTTTGACGGTCCTGTTTCTGGTTTGTGAATTCAATCAACAGCAAGGTGTATTGGTAAGTTTGCCACAGTTTTTCGGTTATATCAACGATAGATACATGTATTGATTTTCAACGACTGTGGTTTGTAATGTGATATTATTCCAGCGAGTCGGTATAGTGAGATCAAACAGACAAATTTGCGCTTGGTTGCATGTCCCGAAAGCCTATCTATTCACAACAAAATATTATTAAGAATTGAAAACTACTGGCTCCTCGACAAGGGGTAATAGAATGAAACCTTGTAACTGATTATAACATGCCAATACGGATTACTGGTCTGCTGTCACACTAAATAGATAGAACAGGATAGGATTGGTTAATGGCACTGAGAATTCATGAGCTCATTGTAAGCTGACAATATTTCACTACATGATTTTACAGGTTTCAGGGAGCAAAAATTATCATTTGGTTGACCAGAGTTGTTTTACAGAGACCTTCAATGGAACCACTATTATTACATTGCAGTTTGAGTTTGTCAATGCCCATACAAACGATAGCGCCACAGCGAATTTACGGATAGATATGATAAAAGCTATATTCCTTTGACCATAATATGTCATAAAACAAAGATATAGTTGTATGCCACTGTTAAATAGGGTTCTTACAAAGAACCAGGATTTTCAAATTCAGAATCACAAAGTGATTCGTGGTCAAGCACTCAAGACGCTTATGGATGACCAAAGTAATGTGTTGCTCACATCCCCCAAAATAACACTCCACTACCGGTTTCTGGCTGTTTGCCGTCATCAGCTGGAGACAGTAAGATCAGGTTCAGTGAGCCTTGAAACAGTGGATAATTGGAAAACAATGTTATACTTGAATTCCACTGTTGCATAGGGTTCTTACAACGAACACGAAGTTCAAACACAGAATCACATTGTGATTCGTGGACAAGCGCTCAAGGTGCTTATGGATGACCACAGTGATGTGTTGCTCACATTCCCCGAACTTACGCTTCACTACCGGTTTCTGGCTGTTTGCCGTCATCATGTGGAGACAGTAAGCTCATGTTCCGTGAGGCTTGAAACAGTGGGAAACAAAGTTAAACTTGTATACCACTATTGAATAATTTCTTAAAAAGAAACACTCTGTTCAAATACAGAAACACAAAGCGATTTTCGATGAATAACTCAAGGAGCTTTTAATCGATCTATATATTTTGGTGTTCACATCACCATCGTGGTTCTTTGTAAGAACCCAATTTAGCAGTGGCATGTAATTATAACTTTTTTCACCACTTTACCACTGTTTAAAAGCTCCTGAGGACGGCGTACAACCAGAAACAGGTCGTTGTGAGTAAGGTATGCGAATGTTAGCACTAAAATAAATTTATGTCATGAAAAACTTTGGTTAGCACATTATACACCCGGATGAATAATCACATTCGTTGAAACCTTTCTTTTAACCTGTTCACAACAGAGACATATTGTTGATGTTGTTGTTGTTGGCCTCAGTCAAATAATTTCGACCATGCATGTACATCACAAGCGCATGAGTGTTTCTTGTTCAACATCGTGTCAAATGACAATGCAATCCGATTCAAGGGAAGGAATCCGCCGATGGTGGCATTCGCACACTGGTTTCAAAATCGATTTCATCATTCCAGAGCAACGTATTCTCTTCTCCCACTTAGAGATAACGCTTCACGCCTTGCATCCAATAAAAGCGGTCAAGAGCGTGTGCTTTTTAACTTGTGGATTTAATGTAAATAGCTTTCATGTCTCGCTTGCAAACGTGTTTAAACTGCCACTGTGGTCAGCCAAAAGGTCAATTTCATGATTTCAACTATTCATAATGTCTTTATTTTTAAATGCGACTCATTTTCACTCTGTACACATGACGCTATCAACACAGGCAGCGATACGGTAGTTGTGTGAAGATGCTGTGTAGACCAGGTTTTTATAAACATCCATTAAGCGCTGCAAAACACTTAATGCTACGAGAATCAGGTAGTAGATGATTCTGCTTTTGAATGTTTCAAATGAACGCTCGATTATTTAGATTAATCCGGTACATGTATTCCTCATTATTGGAAAGTAGAACAGTCTCAAACAAAACCTCCGTGAGGCATTTGAACAAAATCTCTGTGCATTCGTAAATCACACTGAGATTTAATTTTTGAAGTAGTATTCATACACATCCTAAAGCATACCTTAATAACGGCACTAAATGCATGATATACGATGTTGATAAATTGATGGAACATCACTTGGATCATCAAGTGAAAGAATCTCTGTAACTCAAACCCGATTACTCAATGGTTAGCTTTATGATACGGGAGTGCTACAGTAATATGTTGCTATTTGTGATACCGAGGCCATATTGGGGAAAATCTATAAGAAGCAAACAAAAGTGACTAGATATTATAAATTATATCGTATTATACCCCAATCTCGTTGACATGTAATAAATGACTAATCAATGAGGGTTTGAAATCAATAATAACAGTATATAATGGCATTCGCTGTTCTTGAAGTTGTCTCAGGGAGAAGATCATGTCAATGGTTGATCTTTCTCTGCCGATGGACAAAGTGCTGAATTGCTTTCAAAAGCTCGTCTACAAAGCATGTTCACCCTACTACGACAGCGCCGCCTGCGGTGACTTAATCATGTCCATAGAATGGAAAATGGTCGTATTCCGCAATATCTACTCTATGGTGAGTTGCAATCAGAAAGTTGACCTTTGGGGAGACCACGCTTGCGGTACAAATACGTTTGTACAAGGGATGTGTAAGCTTTTGGCATTGACCTAGCGAGTTGGGATGAACTTGCTTTTGAACGCTCACACTGGAGGAATTGTAATAAGCGTCGTCGACATCGACCGAAGAAGGCCAACAACAACAGATTTGCCAATCTGGATATTCATGATTTATGTGTGAGCAACCTGTACGTATTCCTAATGATCTGTAAGATTGTCATTCCACCCTCGGGGTTTGTACTTCCTGCCCGAGCGATTTTAGAAAATGTGTTTTCGGTGCTAGAAACTGCTCCTTGCACCACAAATGAATTTTGTAATAGAATTCACCTTGGAATGAAAGATCAAACATTTTGTGCAATTGATTGCAACTTAATTTGGGTCCATTCATGCAGTCACAATGGAAAAGATATGCGATTAGACGCAACATTTAACCGTATGACGAACACCTACATGCGGAGTTGGTCAAAATCGCAAGGCAGATCATTAAGGTAGATGGCGCGCAAAGATCTCCGTAATTTGGCCCTCAGCAATGATATTCATCTCATATTGAATAGGTAATCATTATTATTTAAAATGTCTACCGTTTACCATGTTTCTGTATCGTGGTGCTCATATCTCCTCACGTACACTCCACAATCGGTTTCTGGCTGTTTATCGTCATCAGGTGAAGACAGTAAGATCAGGTTCATTGAAACGCGAAACAGTGGTGGAGTGAAAAACAAAGGCTTCCTGAATGACACTGTCAAATAGGGTCGAAACGACAGAGTTATTCCAGATTAACACTCCTAAACGGATTTCGGACTGAGTGTAGTCACCAGGTGGAGATAGTAAGTTTAGTGAGCCTAGAAACAACGAAAAAGTTGTAAGCCTGAAAGCCACGGTTGATTTAAATTGCACAAACAACCGTTGAATGTGTGCACAACAATACATTGGTCAGTACTGTTGTTGTCGACCAGGGATATATATCACAATCACATGAATTTTCATGGTCTACATCTTTTTGAATGACAACAGTCCGGTTCGGGAGGAACAATCTCTTGCAACTATGGTCAGAACTCGGTTGTAGGGCGTCAGTTGCATGCGGGCGACGTGATCTGCGTTCGGAAGCCAAGAGCTGTATCTGTTCCTCTCCAGCTTACAGAAGACACTTTACACAATGCCTCCAATGTGAGCGGTCAAGTTCAAGCTACGCTAATTATGCATTTTTCAACCTACATTGACCGTGTTCATTTGGATCAGCTTTCCGTGAATACCTTGTTGGGCAAATCAATCGCAGATCCCGATTTAGCCTATCTAACTTCACACACTCCCCATATACTTATCATGAGCTGCTTAGTGGCAAGGTCAAATAGAGGACGTGGATTGAATGCAACTTAGTCATGTTTCTTAGCCTGAGTATCACCCGTGGTTTTGCAAAGCTTATGTGTCAGAAGCGAAACGTTACGCAAGATCTACTCAAACCGAATGCAAACAATTTGCTTTCCAATCATAAGTTTAGTCTACGATTAATGAATTATGCCCCTATAAAATATGGCACTATCTTCATATCATGAATTTATGGACTTGTTAACAAGAAGAAATCTAAACGAATTAGCAAAATTGATCATTTGCGTGCATCAGGTAGGGACAGCGTGATCAGGATCGCGTGCGCTTGAAACGAATTTGTTTGTATCACTAATAATTCAACTGATTTATATCGTAATACGAACAATTGCGAGTGAAACTGAATTAAACGAAGTAGTATACTGTTGAGGTCTTTAATAACAAGAAAAACTTTCATCCACGTAGATCCAACAGTTCCTTGTCCACCAGCGTGAAACAGCTAAAAACCAATCGATCATAAAGCAACGATTTATTTACAAGCGATACGCGAGATCATTTACATTTACATTCAGAATGGATTATGCCAACATTACTGTTTATCAATCACGCCTGACGTCGTTCGCTCATTGGTCAGTTTGATGCATTTCGTTAAAAAACCGATCAATTAATGTCTAGCGAATCGACCTTTGATTGTTCACAAATTCAGAATGTGAATGTTTCAACCAATTCACTCACCCTTAATTAGAAAACGAACTTGAGAATTTTCGGTTTGGCATTTGCCGGGAATTTCTCATGGACTGTATTTACAGTCATTTTAAATGGATTTGTATTTGAACAAGTTATACTTGAACGCTACTGTTGCATAGGGTTCGTATAACGAACGACGATGTTCAAACACAGAATCACATATTGATTCGTTGTCAAGCGCTCAAGGCGCTTAATGATGATCAAAGTGATGTGTTGCTCATATCACCCGAAATCACACTCCACTACCGGTTTCTGGCTGTTTGCCGTCATCAGGTGAAGACAGTAAGATTAGTTCCAGTGAGCCTTGTATTTAGTTCAACCATGTTCAAGTTGCGAATTCAATCCCCTTCAATATAATTACATTACCAACGCAGGACCGATTCCCAGACAAGCGCTGACGGGAGGCAGAATGCGAAACGTCATTTTAAGCTGGGAAGGGAGGATATTGCTCTCCGCTACTAAACACAGATCACCCCGAGAGCTTACAAATACAGTCGATCGACCGAAGAACGCCTATCACTATGATCGCTGCGGGTGAAATTGTTGTTGAGTTATTTGAAAAGCTGCGAAGTATGAAATCTTCATGTGCTTGTGATTTTAACCCACGGTTTATATGTAACAGCTATAACAATAACGTGTTTCGCATTATTCTCAACCTTGACCAATCATCAGCGTGTAATAATTTGTAGTATGGGGTAAGCCAACACGTTTCTGGGCAAATCGTTGCTCACTCTCCTTGAATCACACAACACGTCACGCTTGCACCTGCTTCCGGCTTATTATGGAAACATCTCAAGCCATCGTGTACTGGCGAACATCTGGCCAAGTATCAAAACATTTCTGGTCATCAGTAAAACATTGACCACGTCAGTACCCCGCGTTTTACGGCAACCTGAATGTTACACCAAGATCCATCATTGAATTCAAACATTCCAACGCTAATCCTGTTCACCAACGAATCCCACAACACAAGAGGAAGCCGATTGATCAAACACGCTTATTACGTACGAGACATAGAACAGAACATACGCCTATCTTATATAGGCTTTATTCGATTTTTCTGTCAACCGATACTATTTAAGCTCTCATCAAACACGTCTTGTCTGACCAACCTTGGTGAATTCCATATCTTTCGGTGAAGGTTGAAGCTTTCAATCATCTTTTGCTTTTAAATATGTTATCGCTTGAACCGTTCCAATGAACTCTTTCTGGAAACCGTAGAATCACACATTTACTATTGTAGTCATCGGTGTTTTCGGCGCTTCATACTCTGATGTTGTGTCGATGTTTGTATATAATCCGAAAGCTCATGATACACTCATCGCTAATGCAAATCGTACCTCTACAATGCTGAGAGTAGCACTGTATAATACGTTTCAATAAATCCTCACCAAAATGCACTTCATTCAAATGTTGACATCATGATTGGAAGAAAGTTAAACATTAATGTGTTTACTCTGTAAGATTTTTTGGCCTCCGGCGTCATATTTTGATGTACATTCCAAGCGCATGCAAATGTCATACCCCGCTGGATTATGAAATAAATAAACATTTCGATTCGTGAAAAACAAGCTCTCCCAAAACTCTCACAGCGGTGAGCAATACTCACTCGTTTGGTGCCCTTTGCAGTCTATCCGCGTGATTGAATTTCAGTAGTCAAGATCAAAATCACGCTTCCATTTAAGCTTCTAACGTTAACCGTGTTCTATGCAAATTCTTCCTAGCTTGCAAGTTCGATACCAAGAACTTCCATATATCTTCTGCAAAAATGGTTTATTACCGAGGTTACAGCCAAACATAGGTTTACTGCCTGCTTTCTAATCATATAAGGTGGATCCCTTGCAATATAACCGTTATCAATTTACTAGATTATTTCGCAGACTATTGAACATGTTACGTTAAAAACCTTCTCCATCGACGATATATCCAAATTGTAATAGATATTTCATAACTGAAAAATTAGTCAACTACCGTTAGTATCTAAGGTGGCTGTCCATTTTTCTAAGCAATACACTTATGCATTTAGCGGCTACATCCAATCATGCAAAAGGCTTCAGGGGTCAACCTCGAGGAAAAATCCGGAACCGGAGTCCCGTTAGGCAGTTCGATGTTTTATTCAACTTCGTCCTGCCAACTCCTGCGACGGCATCGTTGTCCAAACGTATCCGCCTAGCAGTTCCTTTGGTTCCGGTGGTGCCGTGGAGAGGGAGCACTTGCTCCGTGTGCAACAGCTAGTTCTACACTTTAAACTGCCCTGGCGTACATCACAACACACACGCCGCCGGCGTGCAACTGATGCAATACGACCGAGTTCTGACTTTCGTTGCCAGCGCTGCGGGAGAGATTGTTCCTCCGAATCAGATTGTTTACTCATTCCCAAAGCTGCAGAACATGAACATTCACGCGATTGTGATGTACATTCATGGTCTACATCGACCGAAGGAGGCCAACAACAACAACTCAGGCGCTCTGAATGATCAAATATACCGTTTGGGACAGTTTTGGGTTTCTCGAGGCTCTATCTAACCGCTTATTAATCATTGAATAAGTGTTTATCCGCACTAGTTGAACCAAGATATATGAAATGATGTACTGCTTGAAGCTGACGGCTTCAATTACAATGATAGGAGTCAGTTTGCCAATAGGCACTGGAACTAAAGTGACTGATAAACCAATCGTTTGTCTATTTCATTGATTACGATATTTTATTTGACTCAGACCAAATTCTGCGTTTCGGAGGTAAGCATTCTATATTTTTCTTCTTCTTCTTCTTCATTCGTGATGAAAGCTGCTACTGGAGTGAACAGAAAAATCCTTGTTTCGGTAAAAACAAATTCTATTGCGCATTGCAATATGCCGATAAAACCACTTGTTGGCACATCACGTCGTTCGATATTTCGCTTGTGTTCGCATGATCAAAGCATCGGAGCAATGAATTTGCCCAAACATGTTGTTGATTTCTAGACGAATTTTGACAGTTCCTGTAAACAATGTAAGAAAAAACCCACAAACATTTTGACGTACGGTTTGTTTGATTCTGAGACAGTTCTTATGGTCTTTGCATTGTGCAGATAATGTAGAGGCTGTGGGGTGTACGCATGTCTAATGTCATTAATGAACTCTCAGATGATGTGCACAACACCACCCTCGATCAAAAGACAACGAAAACAAACGCGAAATCCAGGAATTCGGGTTTTGCTGAAATTAAGTGTGAACATCCTCAATCGTTGAACGAAATCCCTTTCGTCAATAAATAGAACCCGACGCATGAATGCTAAAAGTTACAATCGGAAAATACGGGCTGAGTACTTAGTTGTGGTTACGAGATTTGTGAATAAAAGTTTGTCGTATATCTTGCTGACATGTGCTTAATGAACACGTTAACTAATTGGGGTGTACTTGCTCTGCAAGAGTGCATGGTGGTGTTGGTTATCAGTTTACACATTCCTATTAGTCCTTAAATGGAACTAATGAAAAGCTGATTAACGTTGGTTCGAGTATTCTTGATATATGGCTTGATAGATCGGAACGTGGTTTTAAATGTCATAATTATCTCCAAAATTTTACGCTTTCCCCATCAAGTTTTTGCTAAAATAGAGTTTGCTCTTGCTCTGTTAACAACTATTTTCTTTACAGGCTGAACGTAGCTATGCAAAACTGCTTTTGAAATTCCGCTTTGAAAACCCAAGCTCCAAAATGGAGAATGGAATATGGTGTCACTTGTTCTACAGGAAAGGATGCAATTTACGCTTTGAAATCAAGTTAATTGATGCCGGGTAGGTTTGCTCGGAAATGCGAAAAACGATGCCTGTTTTACAAAGTAAATGAAGACATTCCGTTTTCAGATCATAATGTTATCCGTCACTTCTTTTGACACACAACTTTCTACATTCTATAATTACTATCTTGGAATCCCTAGCTGTCCCTACCTGCTGAGTACAAACAGCACGAAACTGGTTGTGGGGTGTGTGTGTGTGTGACGGAAAAGCATGCAAATGAATATTTTGGATCATGGTTATGGGTTTAACCCCATTTAACATGTGTTTGGACACATGATTTGAACAGGTTGATCGTACCAGCCTTATCCAACAGTGGCATACAAGCGCTCCTTGTTTACCATTCTTCCACTGTTTCAAGCGCATGCGGATCCTGATCTTACTGTCCCTACCTGATGAGTGCAAACTTCACGAAAACGGTTGTGAGGTGTGTGATGGAAATGCATGCAAATGAATATTTTTGTATCTTGGAATCCGTTCAAGAATTTACAGACGCTGCATTCACACAAACCTGCGATTTTTTGGGTTTTCGCCTGTTATAGACATTGAGGTTAGATTAAGTGATGTTTCAAGCAATGAACAAAATTACCTGAAACCACTATTTACATAAAACAGGAGGTGTACGAGCCTTTCAAATCTCGCCAGTTTCTTTGATTTGATCAGGTGGCTTGCATTCTCTATTGGGATCGATCATTCGTAGGTGTGTTGTACCAAACAAATTACAGGTAGTTTTCAAGTATTAATTTGATAACCAATTTTCGCTGTTTTAAAGCTCACTGAACCTAATCCCACTATCTACATCAACAGCTATAAACGTTCGTTGTTCGTGAGGCCAGTGGATATGAGTATTCCAAAAACTATTCATTTTTTCAGTTGATTTTTAGCCAATATGTGAACTATATATCCTAAGGTGGGCTGTGCCATTTTGTCTACCATTTAACTATGTTTACATAAAACTTAAATTCTTATTGGTGCTTCAATCTTCTTTGTAATGTTTTTGCGTATATTACAATCTCACGGTTCCTCCCATAACAATACATAAGAAAGTTAACCTTCCATTTTGCCGAATATACTCATCAAAGAGTAATAATAACCAATATTTATTCCATTTCGCAGGAACCTTGAATCTAGTAGCTACCTCTACAGTAAAACCACCGGCTTGTACAAAGATGCGAAGGAGGTTGATTTTGAGTCGACTGTGTCGGTCGGTGAACCTTTACCAGTGAGTCCAAGATCTAATCTTTGGGAATGGATTTATCTAATCATCACGAAATCATTGTGAAGTACAAACATGTTAATTTTATCAAATTTTAAGTAACAGTGGAACCTGGTATAGATAAGTTGGCTAAACTTTGATTATGATCGATAACAGATCGACAGATAGATAAATTTGATATTGGGATGAAAGGTGTTTTACTTAGTTTCAAAAAGAGCAATGCTGCTGTTGGCGATGTGCTTTTGCTGGTGTTAAGTCCACCATCCGATATAATGCGAAGCAGGAAATACAAAAAATACGGAAGACAGCATTCCCAGACTTGCAAAAAGTCGGTTTAAAGAAGAACTGAATAAACAACCTATCTGAAAACAGAAACCTTTGAACAACATGTTGGACAAGGTCGGTTAAACTACTTCGGCATAGTGATAGCTTGAAGGAATTCTTCTGATAACTTTGATCGATGTGACAACCGCCACAAAATGAAATATGACGTGGTTACGAACGTTTCTCATGTTGCTACATTACCAGCGTATCTTCACGATCAATTTCCAACAGCTTCCACCAGATAGAGACAATATTATTCGGTTCGATGAGCCTTTAGCTCGTAAAACGGAGTACACAAATGTAGGCTTTAAAACCACTGTCAGCGAACAAAAACCTTCAAATACCAAATAACAGAATGATTTTCGGTAAAGTGTTCAGGACGCTGATGAACAATCAATTTCATGCAATAATAATTCATTTGCATGCATTTCCATCACAAGCAAATCCCAGCAGATTTTGTGATGTTTGCTTTCATCATGTAGAGACAGTAGGATCAAGATTTGCATGCGACGAAACAGTGTAAGTCGGCAAACAAGGTATGAACTCGGAATCCATTTTTGGTTAAGGTTGCCGCGAGAGACGTGTTTAGTCAAACCTACGGGCCTGAACAAAACCCCCATTTGAATGCACTTCCATCATGGACGCAAACTACACAATGTTTGTTTTTGAAAAGTGCGCTATATATGAAGTTATACTTGAATGCCACTGTTGCATAGGGTTCGTAGACCGAACCACGATGTTCAAACACAGAATAACTTTGTGATTCTTGGTCAAGCACTCAACGCGCTTATGGATGACCAAAGTGATGTGTTGATCACCTCTCCCAAAATGTATTGTTAATATTACGCCTCTTGGTGTTCTAATACAAACAAACCCATGTTGACCACTGAAATTGAATGTTCTGTCTACGTAGGATGACAGCAGGTAGCCCGAGGCCTTTAACAGGATTGAGGAATAGCGATGTTTCAATCTTAATTCCCCAAAGGACCCGGTTGTGGAATCCGTGCCAATAGTAGATGAGGAATATTTGTGAGGAAAGAGTGGAAACATATTTTGGCGAAGTGGAGGCAGAGAGACCGGAGGCAACGACTGACGAACATCTGGCCACTCATCGCAACATTCAGGTAATCGATCGAAAAATAACCTCGTAACCCTTCGCGTTTCACAGTCGCACATCGATTGTGTTTGGATTCATCCCTGAGGTCAACCTGTTCCACGCTAATTTGCTTACGTACACCCACGAATCCCGCAACATAAGCGAAAGCATTTGTACGCACAAGTCGAATAACAGGCAAATCCAAAAACCGTAACACTGATCCTGAAACATGTTTGCCCAGGTTGTCACTTCGATGTGAATTATCAATCGATTTGGTGCTAACCGGTACAGTTCAAGGCCGAGCCACGAAAGCTCCGTTTAACTGACATTGCGACTGAGGTTGTCAACCTTCCCAAATTTCGAAATGGTTTTCGATCAAACCGTTCTAATGCAATCATTGCAAAGGCGAATTATTAAGGAATCGCAATTGTCGTCGTCGGGTTTTTCGCCAACGACCCTGTTTTGTTATTGTTGTTGTTGGCCTCCTTCGGTCGATGACGACCATGGAAGTACATCACAATCGCATGAATTTTTATGTTCTACATCTTTTTGAATGACTAAGCAGTCCGATTCGAGAGGAATAATCTCTCCCGCAGCGCTGACAACGATAGTCAGAACTTGGTTGTAGTGCGTCAGTTGCCCGTAGGCGGCGTGATCTGCGTTCAGCAGCCAAGAGCTGTATCGGCTCCTCCTCAACTTGCGGACGATGCTAGACCCTGTCTTATTAATAAATAAAAGAATATGATGG
>JACCGJ010000282.1:33697-45328 GCA_013407085.1 Atriophallophorus winterbourni | reverse complement strand
GATGACGAGGATGAGGATGGGGGTAGTTGGTCCGATCGTGCGCTACCGTACCCGACATCGCAGCAAAGTCATATGAGATAGCTATAGTTTGACGGGCCGGAAATGGATGAACTCATGTTTGACGAGCAATTGGTGACGCTCCCAGACATGCAAGAGCGGTGAGCGTGGAGATTTAACCAGTTTCGACCGTCTCGGCGGATCCATATGCGAGTTTCTTCAGTTTGTTGGGTACGAGGCGTGTTCGATCTGGAAAAAAATAGAGAGAAGGGTAAACCTGTAAAGAAACGATTCCTCTCGAAAGATACACATTATGCATAGCAATAACCTAATGTTGAACCGCCATAGAACCTTAAATAAATGAGGAAGGAAGGGCCAGACAAGCGACAGAACCTGAAGAATAGTACTCACAGACATACGGGGATGGAAGGCCTAAATCTCGAAGCACACGCACGGATGTGTAATTGTGCAGTGTTTCAGTACCGTACAAGTACCATCCAAATCTCAATGTGGCTTCCGCAAGGGAAGATCAACCGTTGACATGATTTTTTTCATGAGACAACTTCAAAAAAGTGTCGGGAACAGCGTATGCCATTATACGCTGTTTTTATTGATTTAACGAAGGCATTCGACTACGTCAGTAGGGAGGGTCTTTTCAAAATGCTTGATCTGATAGTCTGCTCAAACTCGTTATTTCGTTACACTCAGGCACGAAGGGCTCAGTCTATTTTAACGATTTCCGTTCACAAGCCTTTGAAATTCGCCGAGGCGTCAAACAAGGGTGTGTTCTTGCTCCCACGATGTTCGGCATTTTCTTTGCTCTGCTTCTGAAGCACGCTTTCAGGACGAAGGCATTTACCTACGCACTCGAAGTGATGGCAAGCTGTTCAACCTGAGAGCACAAACCAAGGCACGGGA
The DNA here is from genome assembly GCA_013407085.1 of Atriophallophorus winterbourni. Lineage (NCBI taxonomy): Eukaryota > Metazoa > Platyhelminthes > Trematoda > Plagiorchiida > Microphallidae > Atriophallophorus > Atriophallophorus winterbourni. Next base: position 44,413 of record JACCGJ010000282.1, on the reverse strand, counting down.
TGTGTTAATCCGTGACCGGTCAGTGTGTAAAAAGTTGACCACATCCTGAGACGCTCGGACGCTGAACTAACCATGGTGACACTATCGCTGACACCCTGCGTTGTCATCGCGGAGGACAAGTGAAGACTTGGCTCGCCACCGTGAGATCGGGTGTGGAGCTGCTTGGTCTACGATCGGTTTACGGATGGCGCACGTGGGACCGGACCTGGCTTAGAATCTGCGCGGATCTCGCCTCTGACCGCCGAGCGTGGGTGGTGGCTGCAATCCGTAACATCAACGAAACCTACTCACATCCTCCAGTCGCATAAAAGTAAAGTAAAAGTAAGGAGCACGAGAATATGAAGCTGGCCGAACAATTGGCACCAACGTACTTGTCGAGAAATTGAATGAGGCGGACGTAGGCAATGCACGCGGAATCGTCACTCAACAAATGGACCATCGGGTTGATGAGACTGGTGCGTATGGAACGATAAATTGCTTCGGGGACAACTGTTGGTGGGGGAAGAAACAATGTGGTGTCATGTACGATAAACAAAGTCACGGGGAAAATGTGTTTTGGATGTAAAGGGGTATCATCATCGTATTATTGTGACATGTGTCTTTTTGTATTAGATATCAAGGTAAAGATAAAATTGTGAATACTTTCTACTTTTACGCGTTTGAAAGGTTATCCTGATCGACCTACAATTCGAGAAAATTCGTCCCAATGTGACTCACGCCCACCTTATATCTAACCGCGAAATAAAACCACGATAAGTTAAACGTGAATTTCGCTCGTAACAAGGAATACACATCATAGCTATTGTCCATTCTAATTGAATTCGCAGACGACATCGTGCCGACTAACCTTGTCTAATTCCCGATAGATTGGCTCCCGAACGCTGTACCGTAAGGTGGTTTTGTAAGTCTTTGAAGAGCTCTTGTTCGACACTATGTACTATTGCGCCTCATATCTGTCTAGGCCTGGGCAACGTGACAGTATCTTAGCCCACATGCAGTCTCTGACTGTGCGGCACTTTGTCTGGATCAGGCTAGTGCCTTCATACATCCATACTATTGCGCCTAACACTCCACATTAAGCAGCACTATAATCATGGAATCTATTCGTTTGCACTGGTGCGGTATAATAAAAAATCAACATGAACGTGAAGGTCGAACCGATTGGAACCAAAATATCTATCATTTTCGAATAAAGCTTTGTGTCCTTCTTCAAACCAACCATACACATTTGCGTGCAGTAGTTGAAAGAGTGAAGTTTTCCGAAACACTACAAGGCTTTCATCATGGGTTTCTCAATGTTCGACACGGCTTTCTGTGACAATATCGCGTGCGAATAGCCAACTGAATCTGGTTGACCGATAGGCCAGTGGATACTATGTAAGTAAATAAGTAAACGTCAACTGGAAAACAATACGCGTTCTATACTGTCAAGTCCGATGCACGGATGTGCAGTGCTTCGGTGCTATCCAGCTAACACCGTGCTAAAAAAATTGCCACCGGTAGTGAACTGCATGCTGGAATGTCTCATATCTGTCAAGGCCTGGGCAACCTGACAGTAACTTAGCCCACCTGCAGTCTCTGATTGTGCGGCACTTTGCCTGGATCAGGTTTGTGCTTGGATACCATACCTCATTGCCATTTCTATTTTCATTCTCATATCCTAGGCCTTCAAAATATGACAGTATCGTAGCACACGCGCACTCCATGTCTGGGTCTGCCATGTGTGATTTGATACATACATACATACATACATTCTGTACTGTACTAACAATTGAACACGGGAATGAATACAATGTTTCCAAAGACACAAGTGATAATGAGGATGAACACCCGCCATGCTCTGCACATGACACACGTCTCAAACTTTGCAGCTCACGAGCTGCAATACTCGTTTCTACAAGCCAGATGGTATGGTATGAAAGCACAAGCCTGGTCCGGGCAAAGTGCCGCACAGTCAGACTGCACGTGGGCTGAGATACTGTCAGGTTGCCCAGGACTAGACAGATATGAGGGGGGAAATAGAAATGGTAGTGAGACTCTATCGTGTTTCAGCATGCAGCTTACTATCTCTGGCCAATCAATTTAGCACGATGTTAGCCGCACAGCACATAAATGATGCACGATTGCACTTTCGTGCAGATGTTGTGTTACTCACTCCCGGGCTGTTTGCCTTCATTAGATGATGACAACAAGCATAGTTCGGTGGCACCTTAAACAATTGTAGTGTGGCAATTGTTTGACTTCAACGTCACTGCTCTGTACAGCCAAAAACCGGTAGTGCGGATGTGTGCCTTACGATACATAGATCACTTATAGTCCTGTAGAGCGTATGACGGGTGAACCAGTTTTTAGATTCCGTATTTTCATTGTGTGGCTTCCGAGTATCCGTTTTGTCTACCCCGGCTTGCTGACCTAATCTTACTCTCTCTTCTAACTGATGATAACAGACAGCGGAAAACCTTTTGTGGAATGTTGGTGCGCGGGATTTAAGCTGAGCACTACAAGGAGTCGGATGTTTATTTCATCGCTGCGGCGTGTGCAATGTCTGTACGTTACTTTGTTCCTCCTTATCTGTCGCAGCATGGGTAACCTGACAGTATCCATGTGCTTTCCATGACTGTCCAGCACTTCGTCTAGATGAAGCAAATTATTATTATTATTACACAAGACGATGTGCCAACAAGTATACCATGAAGAGGGTACATGATGAAAGAAAAATGTAGGTTCCATGGTTCTTGTTGAAGGCGACATACTACCCGGTTGCCAAGGCCGAAATAGGGGGTTAGCTTAGGGGACCCCACCCGGAGCCTTTGACTCAAAAGTCTTCCCGCAAGGCAGCGGTTTTTTCCTTCGCGAGAGCCGGTGACCATTTTGAGGGTTCTTGCGCCTCTCTTGAAGTGCCTCGGCGAATGTTCGAGCACGCCTCTCTAGCCTTTGCACGACCAGGTGCAACCTGCAAAGCAGCTGGGATTTTTCCTCTGGGTTCACTCCCGAAGCCTTGCCCGCATTCGGGTATGCCGCAAGGCGTCGGAGGTTTGGAATCAGGGTTTTCTTTTCCTTACATGGACTGCTCTCTCAGGCTGACGAGCTCCATCTGCCCGGAGCAAACTGATTTTGAGGCGCCAGTCATCCGCCTTCGCCCCTTCTCCTGTCAGTAGAAGCAGTTCCTCCACGTGCAGGCCAGAGCTGGGCTTTGGTTGTCAGAGGCTGTTCGAGACGCACGCCACATTGGAGCATTTTATAGACATTGGGAGCTCATCCCCACTGCCGTCCCGGCTGTGACAACCTTGAAGCAAAGCTTTCCCCACTCTATACAAATTCTTTAAGAGTACTGCTGCACTAAACTGGACGCCATCAACTGATTGCTTTCTTTTTTATTGCTTTGTCTGGATTCGTGGTTGTCCTCACGGTGAGGCCATGTGACACCTCCAGGCATGTGTCCTCACTCTATTTGCCTGTTATTTCCCTCACCCCACATTTATTATTCTGTTTGTTTGCCAGCTTGTTGTTATCGATTTGTGGGGCTGGAAAGAGCTGTTCTCTATACAACCTTCGCGTCCCTATTTGTCCTCAGTTTGTTCACAAACTGTAGTAGTGAACATGTTGGTCGCTTTTTCTTGGTGATAATCATCTATCAGCCATTAGCAATAACGTTAATTATTAGTCTCGCTTGAACAGAAGTGGGCGTGCGTGTGTATGTGGGCGGAAGCATTAGTGTTAACAGGCTACTGTGTTTTACTTCGGTATTATGTTGCGCCATCGTTTTTGAAGTTCCCCCTCATACGCCATTAATTAATTCCTCACTTTTGCGTTGTTAATTGTATACTCCATGGACTCGGTTTCGTCAAGAAGTATCGATCGTTGCTTGATCGCGAGTGTTCCGCATTCGTTTTACGGATGCCGGACCACCGACTTCCGAAAGATTCTTTTTGCGACGCCAAATCCCGATTGGCGTAAATCTCGGGGTGGCCAAACCGTCACATGGCATAAGCAGTTAAAAACCCTTACTAGTAACCTTTCCAAAGTCAGCGCAGCGCGTCTTCCAGGCTGGTGTCCCCGCGATCAGTCATCGCAATGGTTAGTTACGCTTCAGGATATGTCCCGAAACCGTGTTCAATGGCGGTCTTGCACTAAGCATATTCTTGGAGTGTTTGCCTAACCTTGTATGTTGTCAAGCGGAGTGACGAGAAAAGCTTTTTGTGATGCATGACAGTGAAAGCCGCTAGGAAGCTGCCATGCTGATGTCGCTCTACTCGTTTACGATACTTGTTTGAATGCATGTTCCATTCGAGGTGTAAGCACTTCTACCCAGTTTGTTTGTGATTTATCTTCTATAGAATCCGTAGCTATTTAAGTCCCACCCTTCCCCATCTTTTAGGTTGTGTGGCAGTTAAGCATTCGGTACGCGCTACCGGTGTAATGCTGTCTGTGATGATGATAATGCATTCGAGCATTTCTCTATATTATACCGATGCCACCACTACCACTTGACGTTTGTTCGAATTCCCACCTCTCTAGCATTTGCACCCCGAAACGCAACCAAATAGGCAGTAGAACGTTGACAGATAGTGCGCGTTGTGCCATTGGAATCAAAGTTATTCTCGCCACCAGTATTCGCTGACGAATTTCATCGGCCAGAAGCAACCAGCTTCCGCTCTCTTCACCTAATAGTTGAACCCGTTCCATCTGGCTTGAACGGATGTACAATCGTGCATCATTTATGTGCTGTGCGGCTAACATCGTGCTAAATTGATTGGCCAACGGTAGTGAGCTGCATGCTGAAACAGGCTGGAGCCTCACTGTCATCTTTATTCTCTATTTCTCATATCTGTCTAGGCCTGGGCAACCTGACAGTATCCCAGCCCACGTGCAGTCTGACTGTGCGGCACTTTGCCTGGATCAGGCTTGTGCTTTCATACCATACCATACACAACATACGGATCGTATGACCTGGAAACCCGCGGAGATATCGCAATTCGATTTACCATTGGCTTCCAAGAAAACCTATAATTTGTTCAAACAATACACCAACTGTTGCGGGTTGAACAACCACTCTAGCGTGAAGAACGCGGACAAAATTGCTCCACGGTTTCCCATAAATTGATTAATCGATTATTGCTTCGACGCACAAAGCAATTGACAGTTGAGTACTGAAAACAATCCACAAGTGACACGGTGGAAGCAACCGCACGTGGTCCGAAACGGGGGCGGTCGGACAAGACAAGTGTGACCGGGAGGCAATCGATTTCACGTGACGGTTCACCAATCACGGAGGGAGTTGTGCGGCGTGTTTTGGTGCACAGTGGCAACAACACTCTTGTAAACAACACGTTGTGTCGCAGAATGACAACCGAATTACGATCACGCGTGACGTAGACCCGGAATGGGGCAATACCACATGCATGATGAGAGGAGGATGGGATTGAAAGAGGGCAGCTCCGTATTTTCATTGCGTTCAGCACTTTGGTGGTGTGCAGCTAACACCGTGCTAAGTTGATTTGCCATCCGTAGTGAGGTACATGCGGGAACACGCTGGAGTCTTACTGCCATTTGTATTCCCCCCCTCATATCTGTCCCTAAACTGGGTAACCTAAGAGTACGTTGGCAAACGAGCAGTTTATGACTGTGCGGCAATTTGCATTGAACAGTATTGTGATGTCATACACAAACACACACGTTACATAAGTCTAGAAAAGTATGGCGAGTGGTAAAAAAAGGTTCACGGTAAAGCGGTAGAAGCAGCAAAGACTGCAAGCAGGATCGACGTAAGATGAAAATCGCTTGTCCAACAGATGTATAATTGATGGACATAGCTCCTGGAATGTACGCGAGCAGACAAACAAGTGAACTGATTTTGAGAGCAGTTGAAACCAAAAACTTCCTAGAACTTGTACCAAGCTACTACCAAGTCCAATGGATTTCCTTCGAAAACGTTATACCCTTGGTCTGACTATGGTTCGGTGTCAGCAGCAAAATGATACCGAAACCGGACCACAAAAAGCGTCGCTTTGATTGTAATGGAAAACTGCAATGGGGTCGCCTATCCCCGGACCGATAGCGGAAACAGTAATGCAGATATTGGAATGCATTGCCATTTCTCTAATAGAACCGAAACTCTGGGTATGATGGTATGGTCCTGATCCAGGCAAAGTGCCGCAAGGTCAGAGACTGCACACGGGATGAGATGCTGTCAAGTTGCCCAGGCCTAGACAGATATGAGGAAGAAAAAAGAACAGGAAATGGTTGTGAGACTCCAGCCTGTTTCAGCCTCTGGCCAATCAATTTAGCACGGTGTTAGCCACAGCACAAAGTACTACACGATTGCACATCCGAAACTCTGGGTAAGCAAAGTAGGCGACACGTTCGTCTTAATCAAGAAATCGCAAGTCGAATACTCTCACAGACTACTGTATTGTCTTTACTGGAATAAAATTCGCGAAAGAAACAGAAGCTAACAGGTGCCTACCGTTCTTGAAAGTCCTCGTCAGTATGGTATGGTACGAAAGCATAAGCTTGATCCAGGCGAAATGCCGCACTGTCAGAGACTGCACGTGGGCTAAGATACTGTCAGGTTTCCCAGGCCTAGACAGATATGAGAAAAGAAATAGAGATGGTAGTGAGACTCCTGCGTGTTACAGTATGCAGCTCACCACCGATGGCCAATCTATTATGCACGGTGTTAGCAACAGCCTCGTCAGTAGAAGTGACACAGGATCCCTCCAGACAAGTGTCTATCGGAGACACACATATACGGAGCAAATTTTAAACTTCAACAGCAGGCATCCGATTGCACACAACCGCTGTTCAACCGAACGCATATGCATCGCAACTCTTCTGAAACGCTGATAGAGGAATGAAGATACCTTTTCAAGGACCTCAAGAAAAACGGTTACATGAATACCTTTAACGCAAAGAACCTTTTCTATGGAGCAACCAAACGCACAGGTCAGGAAACCCCTACCATACATTGAGAATGTTTCAGAAATCGCTGCAAAATTACTGCGACCACTCGGAATCAATGTTGCACACAGACCTACGCGAACACTCCGCAATTAGCTGTGCAAATTGACAGATAGCTTGAAAGAACGAGGCAAAAAACGTGGTCTACAAAATCCCATGCGGATTGTGAGATGCATTACGTGGGACAAACTGGAAGGAGACTGAGTAACAGACTGTGTGAGGAGGTTCCATTACAAATCGCTACTATCAATTGACATTGAACAAGAAGGACATCACTTCAACTGGAATGGAACCAGATTCATTGCAAGGGGACGCACGCGCCACATACGGGAATTCCTCGAGGCGTGGCACTCCACAACGCGGTCATTGAATCAACACGTTCAATTAGACGAAATGTATGTGCCAATGAGGAACCGAATATTAAGCCGTGTGACCTTGAGAACAACCAATGACGAGGAAAGCAACAGAACGGTCAGCGAATAAAAATCAGAAAACACGACGATTACGAAGATTTCGCAAGAAGCTCAGATGACGATAGGTCCTACTGTTACAATGGTATGGTATGAAATCACAAGCCTGATCCAGGCAAAATGCCGCACAGTCAGAGTATGAAAGCACAAGCCTGATCCAGGCAAAGTGCCGCGCAGTCAGAGACTGCACGTGGGCTAAGATACTGTCAGGTTGCCCAGGACTAGACAGTTATGATGGGGGTAATAGAAATACTGGTACAATACCAGCTCAGTTCAGCGAACACACAACAAAACATATCGGTTTAATCACCTTGCTGATAGCAACTCCACGCAATACAACAAGATAAACGAGACCGACTACGGAACCTACTTTGATCAAAATAGAACCTGTGGAATTCGACATTGTCCAATAAATTGCCACATGATTCTGGCCCGAAATAGGTGAAGTTGGGATCCAAATATTTGCTGGACGAAAAAAGAAAGTGGGAGAATAATTTTGGGGACTTTTTAAAAACAAGAGGAAAAATAGCACATGAGCTGTATGATCGTGGGGAGTTGGACAGACTAGATAAAATAGCAGCATGTGTGTATGTATCAAAGCAGAAGCCTGATGCAGGCACAGTCACAGAGCGCACGTGGGCTAAGATACCTTCAGGTGGTCTGGGCCTAGACAGCTCACTTACGAAGTGAGCCACCGAGATTGAAGCGAACGCAACGTTGAAAAATCGAAACGCTTGACAAGAGATTAATGGGATACATTCGACTCAACAGTCAATTCGTACATATGTCGAATCAATAACCATACAGATTGATCTAGACAAACACAGCTGCATCCTACCGCCTCTGATTGACCAGAGGTATTGAGCTGCATGCTGAAACAGGCTGGAGTCTCACTACCATTTCATGTTGCTTTATCTTCCGCATATCTGTCTAGGCCTGGGCAACCTGACAGTATCTTATCCCACGTGCAGTCTCTGGCTGTGCGGCACTTTGCCTGGATCAGGCTTCTGGTTTCATTCATTCATTCACCGTCTCTGCTCTGATTCAATTGATAACCTCTTCGTGGTCATGACAAATGTTATTCCATATCAAAGTTGGATTTGGATTTAGATTTGTTTTATAGCATTCGTACAACGAACAACGATGTTCGAACACAGAATCACTTTGTGATTCTTGGTCAAGCACTCAAGGCGCTTATGGATGACCAAAGTAATGTGTTGCTCACATCCCCCGCACTTACACACCACTACCGGTTTCTGGTTGTTTGCCGTCGTCAGGTGGAGACAGTAAGATTAGGTTCAGTGAGCCTTGAGACACTGGATAAATGGTAAACAAGGTTATACGTGAATGTCACTGTTGCATAGGGTTCGTACAACGAACCACGATGTTCACATAGTCATTGCTGGTCAAGTACGCAAGGCGCTTATAGATGAACAAAGTAAGGTGGTTTGTGGGGAAAGAAATGGATGGATCCATAAAAAGTGCCACACAATCATAGACTGGACGTGGGGTAAGATACTGTCAGGCTACTATTAAAAAGAAAATACAATAGATGTACATCCATGGTCGACATCAACCGAAGGAGGCCAACAACAACAACATACAAACTGTCTACACTAGCCGATGCATAATGCTCAATCAGAAACACTTCTGATATGACGGGACAATGCACAGAAGCAATGAACACGATGTCACATTCTCAAACACTTAATAATGCAGTGAGCCAGTTAAGCTTGTGACGGCCATTATTATTTACTGAAACGATTGTCCAAATGGACCGTACATCTGATAATGACCAGGTGTTCTTGTGTACAAGCTGTGCGCACGGCGTTTCGCGACTACGTTGGGTTCTATTTAGCCGTAGAGAAATCAGCCGACGTACAAAGCTGCGCGTTTACAGAGCGACGATTCGCCCAGTTCTCACTTATGGATGCGAGACGTGGCCTGTGCGGATGGAGGATATGCGGAAACTAGAGGTCTTCGACCACTGGTGTCTCCGACGCATCCTCAATGTTCGATGGGATGAGCGGGTAACGAATGACGAGGTTCGCCACCGTTGTTTTGATATTCCTCGCCTGAGTTCGATATTACGACAACACCGACCGAGATGATTCAGCCACATCCTGAGACGCTGAACTAACCAGGGTGACACTATCGCAGACACCCTGCGCAGAATGGCGTTGTCGTAGCGGAGGACAAGTGAAGTCTTGGCTCGCCACCATGAGATCGGACGTGAAGCTGCTTGGTCTACGATCGGTTTACGGATGGCGCACGTGGGACCGGACCTGGCTTAGAATCTGCGCGGATCTCGATTCTAAACTCCGAGCGTGGGTGACTGCAATCCGTGACGTCAACGAAGCCGACTCATTTTCCAGGAGGAGATAATCGCACAAAAGTAAAGTAAAGTAAGTTCTTGTGTCCGCACACGGAAAGTATCTCAGTTCAACTATCACGGTGCCCCTGTTCTACTAGGTGATTTTTTGCTACCAAAGTCATCATCAGAGCACCAAGAATTGGAATGCAGCACACATCGATTATAACCACGACTCACACGTATGTTTCGAAATCTCCAGCGGACGCCGCGGCTAGCAATTGTTCCGTGGCCCGAATAACGTCTGCCTTCTTGCCTGGGTGAAAGAAGAAACAGGTGAGACCAGCGCTGGGATGATTGGAGTGAGGTTTAACGGTGGTATACAATCAATCAATGATGTGAAACATGAGATTCGATATAAAAGAAAACAGACTTGATGAGATACTGTGTTGGCGCCAAGAGCTCAAATAAAAAGGTCAAGTCAAGAGCTCTCTGGTGACACCCTCCGCCACAACGCAAGAACAAAAAATGTCAAAAGGACCGACGAAAACACGAGACACAGAAATTCAGGTTTCGGAGGAACTGTGCAAACACAGATTACGTGACATCATCAGCTGTCGTTCAACTTGCGATTTGTCAAGGTCAGTCTCACGAGTCCAACGTGGATGGCGCGAAATCAAATGACCAATCAGATCGCTGTGTAAGCCATACAGGCTGATGGCTTTGTGGTGGTTATGAGAATTAGGTATATAGGTGAGAGGCGTGTCTTGAGCTTTGTGGGGGTGTATAATAGATGGTTGACAAAGTTGGTGTTCACGTGTAATTTGAGTGTGAACATGGGAAACAATGACCTCGGTTGTGAATCGTAACACAAAAACGGGGGGTGGGTGGTTAACATTGGAAGGAGTGTCCTCGGGGTATGGGCCAACAATGTAATCGAAGTAAAGACCGAAGCGCGATTTGACCTCGTATGAC
>JACCGJ010000282.1:0-32697 GCA_013407085.1 Atriophallophorus winterbourni | reverse complement strand
TGCCAATTTGGTATTCACTAATGTCGCGAAGCAATTTGCAGTATCATACTGGCTGGTAGAACGTTTTTTATATCAGAGATCCTTTATCCCGTTTGCATCAAGATACATTTGTCGGAGGAACCTGCTTGAATGTATCTCGCTGATATCATGTGCACCTTTTCCGTGAATATTTATTCATGTGAAATTTCTACAGCATTCCTGAATCCGAGGTAATTACAGCCCGGTGATGTAGTAGAGACAGTCGTTCTTAATCGAACACTCAGGAAAACATAACAAGGCCGGAATGGAATGGTTGATTAGAAGGCCGAGGTCTAGTGGTGGACATGTTGTGTATGTAACACACACAACAACAATTTCACGCGTAAAGGTATCGGAACAACGCTCAGCTTAACCATTCGATTGAGCGTGATGCTGTTGAGATGGTTTGTGTTCGATATTGTGGGCACGGCAGAACACGTCGAACGATCTTCCGGAAATAGTACTCACCCAAAAATCCAATGATGACATCACGACGCGGCGGATGTGACTCGCCGCTCCTAAAGTCACTGCCCCTTGTCCTATCCAAGGACATTGTATGGTGCACAGACAAAAACTGAAGTCACCAACCTATCAACGGGGTTATCGGGCTCCGAACTGGAAATTCCCAGAAAAGGGCGTATGAACCGTTTCGTCGGTCACCGGCCACCGATAGGTGCGAACCTCTCTCGCTCCACTGCCTTGTGGGTAAAGGCTCGGGGTGGGACCCCCTAAACGAAATCGCCCCTACTTCGGTGTAGGCAACCGGGTAGTATCATGCCTACGTTCAACGATGCCGATGACAACGCGTTGTACCCCCCTTCTCGCTTTGTACATCTCATTGTTTATGTTGAACGGCACTATATCGGTATCAGATTGTGCAAATATAATAATAATAATATAATGGAAACATGAAATAACAAGTCTCGAGGCTGTCAAAGTGCCTCAAATTACCAAACAGTTGATCGGCTGAGGAGATACTGTCAGGATTCCCGGGGTAGACTGATACAGGAAATAACCGACTATGTTCCCGCATGCAAATTATTGCATGTGGTAAGTAAGTAAACACGATTATGATTGTGGAGTACAAGAGTACTGTCCGACTGCACATCTGAGCGAAATTCGAAACCTTGCGGTCTGAGTTCCGTCATGCCACGATCCCATCACAAGACTGAGTTCAGGCGAACTGTCATGCAGCCATAGACCTCACGTGGTTTAATATGCTGTCCGATTGCACAGCTGTAGACAGATATAATGGAAAAAGTGCAACGACACAGAGAGACTCCAGTATTCTCGAAAATCCAGTGGCAACTTAATTTAGGACAGTGTACAGAATTACAGCACAACGGTACATCCGTTCCGACACGTAGATTCGTAGGAAAGTTATAAAACAGATGCATGGCAACGAGGCAACAAACTAACCTTTAATTTACGTCGCGCGTTGAATTTCTTTAAGCATTCGACCGTCTTTTGGCGATGCACCACTGAAGCAACACGTTCACGTTGCTACGACGACGAAAAACAAAAACAAAAGAGAGAGTGAGGGCAAAGCATCAAGAGATAGAGGGAAGTTACGAAAGGTGTATGCGGATGAACACATCAAAAAACATCAATTCATAACAGTACTAGCACAGTGGAAAAATACCACCTAGTTTGGAAAATGTGCTAATTAACTTTCCCCACCATCATCATCATCATCAGAGACAGCTTCCTCGCGGTTTTCAACGCCACGCGTCATGACAAGCTTTCCTTGTCAGCAAACAATCCAGGAAGATGCTTTCTGAAAGACCGCCATTGAAGACGGATTCGAGACATATACTGAAACGTAACGAACCACTGCGATATCTGATCGCGGAGACACAAGCCAGAATGGGGTTAAAAGGTTAGGGAATTTAAAGAAGAACTGACATAAGTGAATTGAACGAAACACGCGCAATCACGTATTGTGGAGCGACATCAGCACAAGCTTTGCTCTCCACTCCGCTTGACGTCGTCAAGGGTTAATCAAAACACTTGGAGACGATGTCTAAAACACTGAACGGTAGAAAACAAAAGTCCGGAAAATAACGGAGAAGGCCAAACCTCCTTATATAGCTTGCGAACCCAAGCTAAACAAATGAAAGATCACAAACGCCTTCTAGGGTACAACGGCCTGAAAAGCTGGTCTGAATCTTCGTTTTCTTGCTGATAAGCAATCATTCTACTGCATTCACTAAATGATCATACACAGTCTGAACTTGACGTGAACTGAGTATGGTATGAAAGCACAAGCCTGATCCAGGCAAAGTGCCGCACGGTCAGAGACTGCATGTGGACTAAGATACTGCCAGGTTGCCTAGGTTGAACTGAGTATAAAGGGAATTAAGTAAAGTGATCTGGATCAAGCGCCTCAACGCGTTACCCGGATTCATTACGTGAATCTGACCGTGAACAGAATGGCTGGTGATGCCAGTTACGCGAATCACAACCATCTCGAGGTTGAACACGGTGTTCAAGCTAACCATTGCCTGTCACAAGAACACCTGATTCTCGTATCTTAACGTTCGCTTGGTACGCAAATATGTATGAAAGCACAAGCCTGATCCAGGCAAAGTGCCATACAGTCAGAGACTGCACGTGGGCTAAGATGCTGTCAGGTTGCCCAGGTCTAGACAGATATGAGAAAGAAAATATGGCCAATGTGTGTGGAGAGCCAGTAAAACACGATCGGTGTTTGCTATTCAGTTTCTCATTAAACTTGATGGTACAAAAAACATGAACCCGTCGAAGGTAGACCGGTTAAAAGATACCCGGACTTTACCAAGGGATAATGGTCGAATGGTTAACAAACAAGTCCAACTTCTGGCCTGCACGAGTGGCTCTCTGAGCCCGGCGGAACTGCTCCTGCCAACAGGAGAAGAGGTGAGGGCGTGACTGGCGCCTGAAAACTAGTTTGCTTCGGGCAGATATAGCTCGTTAGCCTGTGAGGGCATTTCAAGGGAAGGTAAACCCTGATTTTAAACATCCGCTGCCTTGCGGGATACCCAATCGTGGGAAAGGCTTTGGGAGAAAACCCCGAGGAAAAATCTGGAGCAGAGTCTCGTAGACGGTTAGTTGGTGCACACCACCTCTTTCGGTCAACACCCTGCTGCCCTGCGGGTCGCACTTGGTTGTGCAAATGCTGGAGAAGCTGACTCGAACAAGCGCCGAGTGGTGCTAGGGACGATGCTTTGTACCCAAATTCCCAAGAAACTTTAAACGAAGCCGACTCATCCTCCAGGAGGAGATAGTCGCACACAAAAAATGGTTGAATAAACAAAGAGAAGCATCAGCGTTGGACTCACGCAGATCCACGGGTGTTTCAGAGCCTCAGCAGCGGTGATTCGCTGATTTGGGTTGACGGTCAGCATGGCATTGATCAGCTGTTTGGCCTCGGGAGAAACGGTGTCCCATTCGGGCGAGGGATACTGTACACAAAACGAAGGATCCACACATTTGAGTCATATGTAGAGAAAGGCTCAAGTGTGGAAAAGTAACAATGTATGATGGGAGTTGAAGCTTTGGCAATAAAAGAGGGAAATCAGTTTATTGTTTCTGATGGCTGTCAAATAACCCGATCGAGAAATTAAAAATAGGCATCACGACTGTGCAGTTGCGCAACAGTGCAGTGCTGTGCATCAAACACCGTGCGAAATTGATTTGCCACCGGTAATGAGCTGCATGTTGAAATACGCTGAAGTCTCACTGCTATTGCTGTTTTCTTTTCCTATATCTGTCTAGGACGGGCCAACTTGGCAGTATATATATAGGACATACATTCAAACAAGTTTCATGAACTAGTAGAGCGACATCTGCATGACAGCTTCGTTGCGGCTTTCATACATACATTTATACGTAAGTGCATTGCTGCACGCATACGTATATAACGGATGCCGTGAGTGAGACCACGACTATGTAGAGTAAAAGTGCGAAACAGCTGTTCATCATTTCAACAAGGACAACTGGAAATGAACGGATACGAAAGCCACAGATTTATATGAAGTCAGACGTCTACCAGTCACAAATCAACTCACATCAAAAGCTCCAGATTTGATTTGGTTATACAGGCGACTTTGGTCTTCATCCCAAAACGGAGGATAACCAACCAGTAATATATAAAGAATAACACCTGCGGAGAAATGGAAAAAACATAAATCAAGAAGCCTGAAAGCAGGGAAGAGCAAGACAGACTGGAGTACAAGCGAGATAGAGACATGAATAATTCGCGTTGCAGATCATTATCAACGTCAAAAAACGCTACCTGGAGGGGCAGGAAAACCTACTGAGAAGCACCAGAGCTACTAGGACAAGAAGATGACCAGGGCAAACGCGAATAGAAGAAAAATAAACACAGACCATGAATCAGGCACAGCCAGTCAAATATTGGGATACGTCACGGTTAGGTTGGCAGACAGGCGCCAATTAGGAATGTGGCGTGTAATAACATGCGATTAGTTCATGAAGATAACGTTGCTTGCTCCTGCGTCGAAAAGGCTTCACCGGTATCATTGAGCAGCTTTCCAAAGTTTGCTCAAAAATCACCATACGAATGAGTAGTTGAACATCATGGTAAGCTGTGGTAACCTTACACAACACCGGTCTCGTGGATTTAATAGACTATTATCATGAGTAAGAGAAAAAATAAATGTTCTCGTGATGGTGGGGGATAAATCGATGGCCAGTATTGAGGCTAGACTGCTCCCATTTGGTAAAGTGAGAATCGCCCCAGGTTGCTCAGAGGCCTAGATTTCAGACAACGAGTCTGGACCAGTGATCAAACTGCAACAATAAATCGAAAGCATTTGGGCAACGCAAGCTGGGGACTTCGATGGAGAAGTCTAACTACCCTCGGTCTATTTCACACCTGTTGCCGCACAGGCAGTGCAGCATCCCATGACGAAAATGCAAATCGA
The DNA here is from genome assembly GCA_013407085.1 of Atriophallophorus winterbourni. Classification (NCBI taxonomy): domain Eukaryota; kingdom Metazoa; phylum Platyhelminthes; class Trematoda; order Plagiorchiida; family Microphallidae; genus Atriophallophorus; species Atriophallophorus winterbourni. The sequence continues at coordinate 27,751 of JACCGJ010000282.1, read as the reverse complement.
TCGGAAATGTATTGGAATATGGTAGTGAGGAGTTTACGCGTTTCAGTCACTTAACCATGAATCAACATCACACACGGGTTATTTATACGGTAACTTTTTGCACACACCATCATGGTAAGATCAGGTAAGAAAGCACAAGCCTGATCCGGGCAAAGTGCCGTATAGTCAGAGACTGCACGCGGGCTAAGATACTGTCAGGTTGCCCAGGCCTAGACAGATATGAGGCTGGGCCATGCATACAGGATGGAAAATGGTCGTATTCCAAAAGAACGACTCGTAAGATAGTTAAAATCAGCAAGTCAACCGTTGGGCGGCACAAAGACTTTTGCACAGGAGATTGAAAAGCTCTTGATCGTACGAGTTCCGAATGTCATGCTCAAGACCGCGCACATTGGAGGCACTGTGTAAAGCATCGTCTGTAAGCTAAGGAAGAGCTTTCAGTTGCTAAACGTACGCCACACCGAAAGGGTGCAAATGGCGCTGATCGAACGACTACTGGCTATCGCTGTGAGCGTTGCGGGGTGAGAGAAGGTCCCTCCTAATCGGATTGTTGAGGCACTTGAAATGCAGTGGAGCACGATTCCGTCATGCGCTTTCGATGTAGATTCCATTGTCGCCATCGACCGAAGGAGGCTAACATCATATTCGTGCAACGGTAGAGCAAAACAAACAAAAAACAAACCAAGCCCCATCGTAAGTACCGAGTGCATGCACATAGATTACGAGCGGTGTAAACGTTAATACATACTCACCACATGCCCATACATCCACCGGTTTCCCATACGGGTCCTTCCGGAGAACTTCCGGTGATAAGTAGCCGGGTGTGCCAGCAAAGCCTGTAACGACACGAAAATAAAAAAACACGTTGATGTATAAGTGAGCTTGATGTAGACAAACAGCCGCACAGCCATAGACTGCCCAGTGGGCTAAGAAACAGTCTGCTGATCTTAGCGACGGCTTACCATGCCAGGTCATCTGATCATTCTGTACTTCAACGGCCAAACCAAAATCTGCCAGTTTCACTGCGGCGCCTTTGCTCTTGCTCGCAAGGAGAAGGTTCTCGGGCTGAGGGAAGAAAACACAGCAAATGAACACATGTGAAGCTTGCGGTTTTTAAAAAAAAACACACATGCAATCACGAAAATGTCAAACTTGTTAAGCGGTAGATGTGTACGAGGAAAAATGGTACCACGAAAGTGCAATCAGCGAGGTGTTATTCTGAGAGAAAAACACACAGAAGGATACAAGCAACGGGAAACTGACAAAGAAGGTATGGTATGAAAGCACAAGCCTGATCCAGGCAAAGTGCCGCACAGTCAGAGACTGCACGTGGGCTAAGATACTGTCAGGTTGCCCTGGCCTAGAGAGATATGAGGAGGGAAATAGAAATAGTAGTGAGACTCCAGCGTGTTTCAGCATGCAGCTCACAAAGATAATAATAATAATAATAATAATAATAATAATAGTAATAATAATAATAATAATAATAATAATAATAATAATAATAATAATAATAATAATAATAATAATAATAATAATAATAATAATAATAATAAAACAGCAAAAGCCTCAATCGATAGCCGCAAAATACGAGTTCAGATTGACGCCAATTTGTTTCTAAGTGAGCAAACAAGACCATGGGAAACGACACGAACACAACAAGTAGAGACCAATGTTACAGTGCATGACAAGTGTGGGATCAACACCGAGAAAAGGAAAGTGTCTGCAGTGCAGAACGGTATACCGCATCCGTGAACACTCATGTGAGGCCAGCTAGAATGGCTTCATGTGAAACGTGCTTGAATCAACGCATGCGGAACACACACCACAACAACCATTTGGCGTTGGTGCGCAAGGATAATCATGCCACGAGAACAAACCTTCAAATCACGATGGACGATATTGTTCTGGTGACAATAATTCACGCTCTCGATGATTTGCTGCATGCAATTGCTGCGAGACACGGGAGGTGAAAAGAAAGAAAGTTGAGAGAGAGATATAAACAACAGCAAAGGCTCAACTCAAAGAGAGGTGACATTCTCGAATCCGTGTGGTTGCGATAAATCTGAAAAACAGATGATGCTTCACATACATGGGAGAATGTTAGGCTGCCAGAGTGCATTCAATGTCGAACAATTGGGGTTAACCATCAACTTTCAAAAAATATCTCGGGGGGTCCCATAAAAAGCCGAGACAATCGTTAAATATTCCGAACGAGAGAGAAAGCGGGAGTGACAGTGAACCGGGAAAAAACACGTATCGGAATCAGTAGACAGATCGATCAACAACAGTGCTGCTCGGGTTGAAAGGAACAGACAGGTGAAAACTAGTGAAGAATAAAACCAGAAAAAGTGATCACCGAATGAGTTAACACGCACGTTGGAACGATTCAATAGCATTGGGTATGTTGTAAAAAAATATGATTAAACGTGTGAGAACCCTTCGAAATGGCATTAGAAAAATGCGGCAAAAAAGTGTGAAACAAAATAGTTTTAGATGTGAGAAACCAAGGGTTAGCGGAACATAAAGTGTGCTCAGAGAAAGGTGTGCGTGCGCGCACCAACATAGCACGAAGATCGATAGATAAAAGTTGAAAATACGGTTTATACGTGTTGCTTTGTCTTTGACCTCGGACTTGAAGTATGCTGTTATCCATGCACGAATGACTTAGCGGAAGTCCAGTCCAATTGCAGCTAAATGCCTGGGCAACCTGGCAGTATCGTAGCCCACGTACAATCCGTGACTGTGCGGCACTTTGCCTGGATCAGGCTTGTGCTTTCATACCATACGATAAATGATGTTCTCTGCATAGCGGTTCAAGATAGGTCCAGCTCACAGTAGCTAGATCCACAGCAGGAGTGCCTAAAGGTCTTCTGTAGTTTTTGGAAGATCTGACGAACGGTGGGCTACTCAGATTGACCCACAAGAAATGCGTGAAATTTGAATAAAGTGTTGTCGCAAAGTAAGTAGAAGAGCGTCAGATTTATTACACTTGAGTATGTTAGGGCGTCAAACCTCATGATGTAAAAATACCGAGAGATCAACCTGTGGCACTCCAGAAGCTATTACACAATTAGTTTTTCAGGAAGGTGACAGATTTCTTCTGAATCAAAGTAAGTTATCGAATGTGACGGCACATACTTATAGGACTAGAGATCTTCAAGAGAAATTTAAACACACTTCTACAGTGAGTCATGCCCGGCAGCATTTCTGTGCTAAATTGATTGGCCGACGGTAGTGAGCTGCATGCTGAAACACGCTGGAGTCTCACTACCATTTCTATTTCCCCCCTCATATCTGCTTAGGCCTGAACAACCTGACAGTATCTTAGCCCACGTGCAAACTCTGACTGTGCGGCACTTTGCCCGGAACAGGCCTGTGCTTTTATACCATACCATGCCAATTAAATTACCAACCAATGCGGTGAATAAAGTATGTACGGATTGCAAGCTCGATCAGAAACTAGAAGATCCCTGAGCAGGGAAAGTTTCCAATTACCTAAGACACCGTCTAGTTTAATTTAGCATTTCGATTTGTAAATACTTTTCAGTATCCGCACAGATAGAGATGTTATTCTGTTGACCGTGACATTCAACCGAACAATTACCATTACTTACTATCCATCGCAATAAAACGGTCACTTTTGAACTATCTTAACTGTGATCGATAAGTATGAACTCAAGGAGAATCGTCGTACAATCAGACTGCTCGTGGGATAAGATACAGTCAGGTTGCACAGACATAGACAGATGTAAGGGGTAATGACGGCAAGTAGACTCGAGAGTTTTCAATACTGAAGTAAATCAATATAGCACGGTGTTAACTGCGCAGTGCCGAAGTTCTACATAAAACAGTGGATCGATGCCAGCGACACTTGCGTTCAAGCAAGCTGACAAGAAACAATGTTTGTTCAACTTTCTCGCTAACAAGACACAGATAGAGAGAGAATGCGACAGCATACCACCGGCTTCCGTGGTTGCATTTTTGCGTTTATGTATGAGTTTTAGGGACATCTCACCAGAAACATCCCCATATTAATCAAAGTGTACACGCTACTAAGTATCCTAGACCAGATATAGCCCCAGACATTCTACATTTAAAGACACGGTGCTGCTTAGATGTGCGGAAAGAGGATCATGCAAGGAGCGTTTCCATCGCGAAGCTTCAGTTATATCGTGAACGGCTTTCGATGGGACAAAATTGATTCAGAAATAGAAATTGGGCCTGTAGAATGTCATCAAACTTGGTTAGTAAGCGTTAAACGTGTTTGCCTGCCAAGACGACTTAGGCAATGGAAGCAGTTCTATCGAAGACGCTCAATTCACACAAAAGCGGATGCGTTTAGCGATTGTGTTTTCGGCATCCGAATTTAGTTTGACCAGAGTTGCCCGTTTTACGATCAAAATTGTTTTCGGAAGGTGATGTGCTAATTTTTACGACGCGACATCGCGATTGGTGTCGATCTCCTGGTGTCCAAACCGTCACGTGGCATAGGCAGCTAAAGGCCTTAACGAGTAATCTTTCCAAAGTCAGCTCAGGCCGTATTCTCGGCTGTGGTCCTCATGATCACATATCGGAATGGATATGAACGGAAACCGTGTTCAATGGCGGTCTTGCACTAGGCATCTTCTGATAGTGTTTGCTTAAGTTTGTATGTTGGCAAGTGGAGTGACGCGGAAAGCTTGTCATAACGCACAGCAATGAAAGCCGCAAGGAAGCTGGCGTGCCGATGTTGTTCTACCCGCTCAGGAATCTTGATTGAATGCATGTTCCTTTCGAGGAGTAGGCGCTTGCTCATCTATAGATTCCGTAGCTATCGAGTCCCAACCCTTCCCCATATTTGAAGATGTTTATGGTTGTAACATCCAGTACATGTTACCGGGGTAACGCTGTTACTGGTGATGATGATAAAGATAGTGCAGCAATTGAGCTCGGTTAACGAATGTTATAAGGATGCATAAGCATTCAAGCAATCAAGCACCGCACACACACGCGCGAACTACCTTGAGATCGCGATGAATGACACCCTGTCGGTGGCAGTAATCCAATGCTTCGAGAATCATACGAAGACATTGACTGTTTCGGGGGAAAATTTGGACAGCACATGAAGCAAGCCAAAATAGCTTGGTTATTTGAATTTACAATTGGATCATTCGAACTGGTCATCGATAACGCATCGACCAAAAATAACGAAACCGTATAGTATCATACAATAGTAAAACTGAACAGTACAAACAATTGTAGAGCAAGCAATTTAAATGCACAATGAGGAAAAGGATAAGGATCCGTGAGCATGCCGACGAGATAAATAAAAACCAAGTCCAGTATGGCATCCCATGGTATATCGAGCGTACGAATTTGTGATAGACCTGAAATTTTCCTATATGTGAGGAACAACGATAGCTACCGCAAACTTTCAACTTTCAGTGCCGTTAAATTACTATCACTGACTCATGTCCTGCAAACAATTGGCGGAAATGAATAAGCAAGTATCGAACATGAAGCTCTAGCAGCGGTCAACATGTTAGCGCAGCATACACCATTAATGATGCTAGGCAAACTGAAAGGCTTAGGAGACACGTCAGCTGAGCAAAATATATAGATACACAGTTTGTCTGCAAATAGTTAGCTTGTCCACGGATTGTGTACACACTGCGGAGCCATTTCAACCAAACATTCGGGGTAGAAGCAACAGGTAAAGCCACATGCTGCGACGGCACTGTTTTGCTTGGAAAGTACGGGCTAGTTCTGTCGCCTTCAGCAAGCTGACAGGTGACCTGTGTAAGAATTCACCTTCTAATTGTTGATTGTAAAACACTCCTAATCAGTTTGCGCCTGTGGGAGATCACGAAACGCGTAAGCGGACAGCTCACTCCGATCAGCGAAGTATGCTTTCGTGGTTACTATGGATGCCTGGGAACGATTCCGAAACTTTTCAGGTAAATTGGAGAAAGTGTCAACTGGCATCTCAGAGGGCGTCCTGTTTGCAATTCAAAGGAATGTCAGACACCATAAATTGTCTAACAGCATCGTCATCCAGAAGTGATATGATTTTGACACACAATTCCGGAGGGCAATATTTCAAAAATAGTATTGTGCCGAATTACCATACGGAAAAATCATTTTCAGAAAACACGTTAGGAGGCGATTAGGAAAACAGCAGGTTATGGAAAAGTTTTCAGATTTTCATCCTTTTTTCAGCAATGCGTTTATGGATTTTCGTACACCTTCGTCATCGCTACATTCGGTGACTTGGCTGTACAAAAACCCGTAAACGTCATGCCAAAAATTGATGAAAATTTCGATACTAGAAACCTGAAAATTTCCATAAACTTTGGTTTTCCTAGTCGCCACCTGCTATGTTTCCTTTTGGAAAAGATTTTTCTCTCTGGTCATTCCGCAAGAACTTTTCATGAAAGATTGTTCTCCGGAATTATATGTGTCCAATATCATATCACTTCTGGACGACGATGCTGTGAGACAATTTCAAGCAGCCGACTTCCCGATGAATTGCAAACCAGATACCCTCTGAGATGCATTGGTGGGATTGCTTGGCCAGTTGAAACTTTCACTTACTTACTTGGAAAGATTTTGCAATCGTACCCAGGCAGCCCTAGAAACAGCTGAAGCATACCTAGCAGATCTGCGTAAGCTGTCCTCTCACATTTTTCGTGATATTCCAAAGGTGCAAAAAGATTGGCAACTTCTTTATCGTTTTACAATCGGTGTGGCTAACCATCAATTGAAAACAGAATTCTTAAGCCGGTCACGGGGCAGCTTGCTGGAGGCAACAGAACGAGATCGTACTTTCGAAGCAACAACTATGCCATCGCAGCATGTGGTTTCACCTGTTGTCCCAACGCCGAACGTTTAGTCGACTCACTCTCATACACGTTGTGTCCAACGCAAAGACCCGATCGCATATACCGCAGACGTTTTGGCAAATTGACTCCGTAGTGTGGACACAAACCGCAGATCCGTGGACCCGGTAAGCGTTCGCACACTGCTGGATGTTCCAAAGGTTGTCATAGCCGGGGGTGGCAGTGGGGATAAGCTCCCATATGGCGCGCGTCTCAAATAGCCTCTGACAACCAAGTCCAGCTTCTGGCCTGCACGAGTGGCTCCCCGAGCCCGGCGGAACTGCTTCTACCAACAGGAGAATGGGCGAGGGCGAGTGACTGGCGCCTGAAAACCAGTTTGCTTCGGGCAGATGGAGCTCGTTAGCCTGGGAGGGCATTTCATCTAAGGGAAGGAAAACCCTGATGTTAAACCTCCGCTGCCTTGCGGGATATCTCATCGCGGGAACGGCTTCGGGAGAAAACCCTGAGGAAAAATCTGAAACAGAGTCTGGCAGACGGTTAGTTTGTGCACACCACCTCTTTCTGGCAACTCCCTGCTGCCTTGCATGTTGCACTTGATTGTGCAAAGGCTAGAGAAGCTGACTCGAACAAACGCCGAGTGGTGCTGGGGACGCCACTTTGTACCCAAATTCCCGAGAATCTTCATTGAAGCCGACTAATCGTCCAGGAGGAGAAAGTCGCACACAAGTAGAAGTACACTGTTGGATAATTGATTGTGCGTTTCCTACGGTTGCCTGCAGAACACGACCCAGTGACAGAAATTTAATGTCGGTTAACGGCACGGACATTGAAGCCGACTAATCGTGTCGCACACAAGTAGTACACTGTTGGATAATTGATTGTGCGTTTCCTACGGTTGCCTGCAGAACACGACCCAGTGACAGAAATTTAATTGGAGAATTTTAGGTCTATCGCACATTCGTGCGATGCCATGATGGGCATGTTTTTTTCCATTTTGTCAGCATGCTATTAATAATTTAGCTCAGGGAACCTTATCCTTTGCAAAAGGCAGTGCCCCACTGGTGTTTTCCATTACCCAGATGTGCAATCGTACAGTACTTTTGTGCTGTGCGGCTAACACTGTGCTAAATTGATTGGCCACCGGTAGTGAGATGCATGGTGAAACACGCTGGAGTCTCACTACCATTTCGATTCTATTTTCTCTCTCATATCTGTCTAGGCCTGGGCAACCTGACAGTATCTTAGCCCACGTGTACTATGTGACTGCACGTACAATCGACACTGGCGATTATCAGCCGATTCACCAAGCACCACGCAGTGTACCGGTTCATTACCAAGCCGAGTTGTACAACTCCATATAAGATATGCTTGATCAAGGTATAATTAGACCGTCTACTTCTCAATGGGCTTTGACAACCAATTTTAAATAACCCAGCATACAAACAATATCATCATCACAAAAGACATTATTACATTTGTAGCAAGTACCGAACGCTTAACTGCCATAAAACGAAACGATATTTGTAAACTCCGCAAAAAGCGCCCGAATAAATGAAGGTACACTAGGCGCACTTTGAGACGACGATTGATAAGCTCAAGGTGGTCAGACGAATCAGGAACTTCATTGAGGGAAATAATCACTTGATATTACAGAACAGCGCTCATTATTACATAAGGTTGAACCGTTGCTGCACATTCCCACTATAAAATTTCAACCACAGGGTCGCTTTGACAATCAATCTTAAATAGCCCAGCATGCAAACAATATCAAAAACGACTGTGTGTAGACAGAAGGAAATTAATAATGCACGAGCCGGACCACAACGTACCTGGCATCAACCTCGCTGTAGAATTCTCTGGCCACAATATCCTCGAACAACTCCCCACCTGTGACGCTGTGAAGAAAGAGGTGATGGTATAACGTGCATGTGGATTGAGTTTGGAGGTGGGTTAAAATGAACGTAAATTGGTTAGGATCCGCATTCTGGACGATGCGCAAAACGATCGGTGGTAATCAAGAGTTAAATGTGATAGAAGAAAACTCACAGATCAAAAACAAGATAGCAAGTAGTATCGTCTTGTATACTGTCATGAAGGCGAACTGTGAAATGAAGAGAAATGTAACGTAATGAATACGCTGAAAATACGTATATGGTAAAACACATGTTACAGGCAGAATGGAAAAATACGCGCAAAAACAACAAAGCAGCAACAGTCAACCGAGAAAAGAAAACAATTATAAAAACGTATGTGGTTCGTTGCAAGCATGTATGTATGTATATATGAAAGCACAAGCCTGATCCAGGCAAAGTGCCGCACAGTCAGAGACTGCACGTGGGCGATATTATTGTCAGGTTGCCCAGGCCTAGACAGATATGAGAAATAGAGAATACAGATAATACAGATGGTAGTGAGACTCCAGCGTGTTTCAGCATGAAGCTCACTACCCGTGGCCAATCAATTTAGCACGGTGTTAGCCGCACAGCACAGAAGTACTGTACGATTGCACATCCGTTGCAAGCATGCTTTATGACGAATCATTGGGTCGCCCAACCCAAAGATCTACGCCAGGGCAGTTGATTATAGAGGACTAACTGTTGTCCATGAAGCAAGTGATTCTCTCTCCACGACACTATTAGAACCAGAGACAGCTATACTGATATATTTGGACGATGCCGTCGTACGATTCGCCAGTACAAAGTTGAGTACAACTTCGGTCTAACGGTACTCTGGCACGGATGTGCAATCGTGCAGCATTTCTGTGCTGTGCGGCTGACAATCTGCTAAATTGATTGGCCAGCGGTAGTGAGCTGCATGCTGAAACACGCTGGAGTCTCACTTCCAATTCTATTTCCGCCTCATATCTGTCTAGGCCCGGGCGACCTGACAGTATTATAGCCCACGTACAGTCTCTGACTGTGCGGCACTTCGCCTTGACTAGGCTTGTGCTTTCAAACTCTGACTCCGGAATTTGTATCAAGGTACACTCCTGAAGCCTTTTTCATGACTGAATATAGCCAGAAGGACGGGGAGGTTTGAAATACGGATGTTACTTCCTCACGTCAGTAAAAGCAGTTCTCCCGGGTCACACACGTGGAGGCCAGGAACTGGACTTTGGTGTCAGAGGCTATGCGAGACGCGCGTCGACAGAGCATTTTTTGAAGTGGAAATTTATCCCCAGCACCTTGGAATCAACGATGTGCTTTAATTGATGATCTGCTTCGGAAAGAAGGCACGAGGCAAAACAGAAACAGGACCGATTCAGTAATTATGATACTAGAAATCGGATTCCTAATGAACCTCGGTTCACTGAGTGAACACGCGTGACCAACCTTTGCTAGTTTCCTCATCGCTTACAACAATCGGCTGGTTGAATGCCATACGTCATCGGGTGAAGAAAATCATCGAATCAGTTAGACCAACGAAAGATTTACAATCAGCCCGGAAAAGTGAGAGAAGATAAAATCAATCAACATTTCACACCGGTTCGTCAAAATCAAATCCACGTGAAGCGTTTTTATGATGAAATCACAAGGAGACTCCAGCATGGCGCGTAAGCGGCTCAATACCGGTGGCAAATAAATTTGACGCGGCTACCTACGTACTACATATATACCACACAATTAAATATGAAACGAAAATAGATAAATTGTGTAGAACAAGTCGAAAATGTCCTCTCGCCGACTTCATGGGCAAAATGACTATCTTGAATTACAAGCAATCCATAACAGTGCCACATTTTCTCAGAGGTACACCTTTGAATTTCGTAAAAACAAATACAACCTACGGACCTAGTTTAATTTTTTGGTTTAGGATACGCCAACTTTTCTGTTTCACTCATGCAGCTTTAATAACCTCGATTAATCATGATGTTGTGATCACAGAAGTCAAATGCAAATGTTCTGTATCAATTAGTGTGTAGGTGAACTCCTTCCCCTAATGTGAACTGCCTTTTTAATAATAATGCACAACCAATTATATCGATTCTAATGCATGAAATACGAATAGCATTGGCAAAACAATATGTACTTCTGCTCAAAAGCAGATCCGGCTTGACAGGTGAATATCAGATTCAAGTCTACCCAGTACTTTAGTGGAAAATTTTGATGCAACCTTAGACCCTGCCGTTAGAAAACAATAAAAAACTGATTGTGAACAGCAAATGATTGGTTACATGTTACTCACCGATGTTTCGATGTTTTAACAGCCGACAAATTCTTGCTTCTCTTTCTAATTTCTGCATGTCTGAAACAATAATAATCAGCATTACACAGGTATGTATGTACGGAATGATAAACTGCCTTACGACCATGAAAAGAGTAAAATTCTAAAAGATGGGAAGGATGGGAATTAAATAGCCACGGATTCTAGAGAAGAGGAAGCACAAAACAGAGATGAGGTGCCTACACCTCGAATGGAACATGCACTCAATGAAGTTTCGTGAACGAGTAGTCAAATCGGCACGATCGCTTCCTTGCGGTTTTCACTGTCACGCATAAAAACAAGGTTCAAGATGCTCAATGCAAGACAAGGTTTCGGGACATATCTTGAAGCGTTCCATAGTTGTTACAGCCGGGAGCGGCAGTGGGGATGAGCTCCCACTGTCTATAAAATACTCCCATATGGCGTGCGTCTCAAACAGCCTCTGACAACCAAAGCCCAGCTCCTGGCCTGCACGTGGCGGAACTGCTTCTACTCACAGGAGAAGGAGCGAAGGCAGATGACTGGCGCCTCAAAACCAGTTTGCCCCGGCAGATGGAGCTCGTCAGGCTGGGAGGGCAGTCCATCTAAGGGAAGGAAAACCCTTATTCCAAACCTCCGCTGCCTTGCGGCATACCCGATTGCGGGAAAGGCTTCGGGAGTGATCCCTGAGGAAAAATCCTTGCTGCCTTGCAGGTTGCACCTGATCGTGCAAAGGCTAGAGAGGCGTACTCGAACAATCGCCGAGGCACTTCAAGAGAGGCGCAAGAACCCTCAAAATGGTCACCGGCTCTCGTGAAGGAAAAAAACCGCTGCCTTGCGGGTAGACTTTTGAGTCAAAGGCTCCGGGTGGGGTCCCCTAAGCCAACCCCCTACTTCGGCCTTGGCAACCCGGTAGTATGTCGCCTTCAACAAGAACCATGGAACCTACATTTTTCTTTCATCATGTACCCTCTTCATGGTATACTTGTTGGCACATCGTCTGTAAAGACTTGTGTAATAATGATAATGACTTGAAGCGTAACTATCAACTGCGATATCTGATCGCGGGGATATTCAGTCAGGAAGTTGTGATGCGCCGACTGTGGAAAAGTTATTATTGAGAGTTTTGACTCCGTAAACCATGTGACGGTTTGGCCACCACGAGATTCACGACAATCGTAAACAGACAAATAAAATCCCTTTTTTTCTTTCTTTTTCTTTCATCATGTGCCCTCTTCATGGTATACTTGTTGGCACATCGTCTGTAAAGACTTGTGTAATAATAATAAATAATAATAGCCTCACCAGAAGAATTTGTGTGGGAAGTAAGTGGTCCGGCGCCCCTAAAACGTGATCCATAAAGCGTAACCTATGCTGGTTTATCTGCTTTTCTATATCAACATTAGTACCGAAGAGCTTATTTGGGAGGGCATCGTTGCGTATGCGATCGTAACATTTTACCTCTAGAATGCTGCGGAGACATTGGTTATCCAATACTTGGACACGCCGTATGTCATCTTTACGTAAGGTCCAATTTTCGCAACAATACTGTAATAACTCGAAATGTCGCTTTATAGACAATAAATATGGCTAACAAACAATTTATCTGGTAGTTAAATGGAGAACAGATGAATACGTAATAAACGATTGCAAGACTGATAGTGCAGGACTCGAGCTAAGAAATAAACTGCTGGGATAAGTAAACCTTAATAAGGAAAAGATGTTTGTAGAAACAGTACTATGAGCGTTATAGTTCAGTATCAATGTTAACAGCGCGTTACTAACTACGCAGATAAAGTGCTTCAGAACTGTTGATATTTCCACGGATGTGTAATCATGCAGTGCTTTTGGATTACGCAGATATCACTCTGCTGGATTGATATGTCAACGGTAATGAACAGCAACAGGAAACATGCTGGAGTCCTACTGCAACATTCGTTTTCCCTTGAGGCAATCTAGGCTTGGGCGAACAGTATGTAAGGCACTACAAACGTGACAGCAGTCCCATAGCTATTTTACCCTTATACTAGTCTAGGTCTGTGCAACCTGACAGTATTTTAGCCCACATGCAGTTTATGACTGCGGCAAATTGCCTGGATCACGCTCATAATTTCATATATACGCAATAGGTCTAACGAACAAAACGGTAAACACTTACAGTATCACCTTGTGCAACACTGTCTGACTACAGGAAGGTGAACTCATTACTAATTCGGGTTAAGGAGATCAACAATCGCACGATCAATACTGAATTTTATGTCAACGGAAAACTAATGCGACACAAGCGGAAAACTCGAATGAGTTAGACATGGTTTTCTTTTTTGGTAGAAGTTGGCTACTGGTAGAAAATTGGCATCACACTTGATTTAAAATTTTAAACCAAACGATGAGCAAAAGATCATCATCAAAACAAAAGTTGTGTATGAAATCCTAACCTTGGATCAGAGATTGTGTGTGCCAAGTTACTGCGCATCGGTACAATGTTATTTTTGCAGTCTTAATTTCTGCGTATATACACGAGTCACCAAAAAATTGTGTTTGATAAAATTAAACGATAGCAAGCTATCTAATTCGTGTGATTGCTTTGCCTGGCTGGTCACCATTTTATGGAAGGCTATTTTTGCACATTTTTTGGCTAATTGGTGATGCAATTTGAAACTATTAAAACTGTTTGCACCCTAATTCCCGTGAGATTGAAAATTTAAAATTGGTAGTGAAGCTATTCCGATCACTAATTTGAAATGCTTCTTTGCTAGGGCTTATTAGACAGTTCTATTTCCTTGCTCGTTTGTCTAGGTCTGGGCAACCTGACAGTAACTCAGCCCACTTGCAGCCTTTAACTAGGTGGCACTTTGCCTGGATCAGGCTTGTGCTTTCACACCATATATTAGACAGTTAAAAAGAATTTATGAAAACAATACTGAAATAGACAGCTATGACAGCTGATATTTTACAATTCCTCGGAAATAAGAATGACCATTGCAAACGAACGTAAAAAACCAGCAATGCTATCACTGCCATGTCACAAAGCACACCTCCGTAATTGCTTAATTTGATAAAACATGAGATAAGGCATACCGTCGTATGCGGATTGATCTGATCACCGTGTTTCGCGTAATTCGTCTTGGACCTATGACCAATATGCGATTCCTTTTCAAAATCAAAGAAGCGCAAACCCAAGGATATCCATTTATTATTATTATATTTGCACAATCTGATACAGATATAGTTCCGTTCAACATAAACAATGAGATGTACAAAGCGAGAAGGGGGGTACAAAGCGTTGTCATCGGCATCGTTGAACGTAAGCATAATACTACCCGGTTGGCTACACCGAAGTAGTGCGCTCGAGACTTGACCTCACACCTCATGTGCTTTGAGAGGCGTGTTATCAAACAGTAGAACTCACTACCGCACAATGGTATGCACAGCAATTCGTTGAAAAATTTCGAAACGAATACGTTGAAAACTTGTTTTAGCGAAGAAATTTTTTATGACAACCAGTGGTGATTTATCTTAACTTTCGTTGCATATTTGCATGAAAATGCGATGAGACAATACAGAACTTTTGATCTTCTATTGTTTCTAATAAATGATTCTGATTAAAAACAAAACGATAGTTTATATCTAATATTAATGATCGATTCTGAAAAAAGGGTTTGAAAAGTTTAATATAGATTTGAGTCATGTTAACATGATAAACAACGTGAAAAATGACTGTAACTAACCCCGAGCCGTGAGGCGCTTGGTACTGATAATTTTAGCCGCGAACTCCAAACCAGTAGAAAGTTGAACACATCTTTTCACAATAGAAAATGCCCCCCTAAAAATATGTTGATGATATTTTTATCCATACCTTCCCAGTTCTTCTTTCAAATCATACAAATCAGAGAACCTAGTGGGAGAAGAGGAAACCATAGCGGAATGATCAAAAGGCCCGCGGAAAAGCTTGTAAAGTAATGTGAAGGTCATGGTAATTCCACAACCAACCTAAACTGCTATCGAATTTACCAGAGTGCGCTTTCACAAGAAGCCGCCAATTTACCCTCAAATCAATGAATTGATTCAACTTGTTCAGGAAAACTGTACTTTCAGACGAAGAGTTCATTCTACCACAAAGTTTTAGATAATCGACAAAATGTAGACAGTTCAGATTGAATAAGACGTGAAGGTCTTTGACATATGTTTTGAAAGTAAAAGACCGAGAACAGATCCCTGCGTGACCCCAGAAGTTGGGCGTTTATTCGGCGACTCAAATCCGTCAACCTCGACTCGTTTAAAACGGTTATTAAGGAAGTTATGGTGTTTTCATCATTGTATATTTTATTACATTAATCCTACATGTACGTGCGCGCGATACGAATTTACCTCGTTGAATTTCTGATAAAGATTTATTTTGCAATTTATTTTTCAATTCATCTGATTTATCTTCCGTTCAAATTTTGTTACGCCATTACATATTTGTCTCTCATAACTAAATACAATTACAATATTTCTGCATAATGGGCCGCGTTGATGCGATAATTACAAGATGTAAATGTGCAAAATGTAGCCAGGTTGTTAATGATGACGATCCTGCCATCCAGTGTGATCGCTGTGATGCTTGGCAGCACCTGCGATGCACAAAACTCTCGAAGTCGTTCTACGATTCTTTGAAACAGTAAACAAATGAAGAGATATTCTTCTTCTGCGTTGCTTGTAGAGCCCGGCATCGAATGGACAAACTTGACGATAAACGCAGTAGAAAAACACCCACATCTTTTGTTCTCAACGAATCATTGAACCTGAGACCAGCTGTGGATCCCTCAAGAAAACTACTTTCGCGGAGGTAACAGCTAACGCGTCCATATCATCACTTCCGGACCCGTATGGTGCTATTGTCACCAGACTACTGCGCCTCGAGTCTCTACTGGAAACGGACTCCCCACCTGCTTGCACAAGTCCTAAGGATGATCTGGTATTGTCAAGTGTGACTCGATCAACAAAATCACACACTACTTCATAGGTTGAGCCACAACCAAACAACGCTGGGAAACTGCCTACAGCTCCAAAAGCCAATCACACGAACACGCGATCCCCGACCATTGTATGCACAAATGTGCCGAAAAGTGTATCTCCATGCTTTCAAGCACGCAGGCAAGATGATGTGCAACAATGGCTAGCGCTCTGTGAGAAACTGAAACTTGATGTAGACCCGATTTCTTTAATACGTATTTCCAGACACCCAAACTCGCCTCACCCAGATGCCCCACGTCTACTCAGAATCACCCTTGACTCCCCGGAGAAGGTTGAAGAGGTCTTGCTCTCGGCCCAACTTCTTCGAAATACGAATTCGCCTGTTCGTATTTTTCCAGACGTTCCTTGGCCTCAGAGGCAGATGCAAAAGCGAGAAGGCTACGGTTGGAAATCGGCAAACGCGAAACGTAGCATTTTGGTCCACGGTGTGCCTGAACTTAAAGATGATAACTTAGCTAAGAACACTTTACACGACTGTTCTCAGTAGCGCTACATCCAAGAACTCAGTAAAGTTCACGAAACTTTGACGACTGCCGTGAAACGCAATCAAACGTCCTCCAGCTACAAGGGTAATGCCCCCCGTATTCTGAAAATTACCTGCAAATCAGAAGATATGGTTAATACTGCTTTGCGCTTGTGGTATGATAACAAACGCGTTGCACCTACAGAGGTCTGTATTCGCTCCGCAGTTGACAAAGCAAGACTTCGTCCGCAACCATCAGTCATACCCAGCACAAATCAGTCTGCTGACGAACTTCACACCACCGCTCCAAAAAACTCCATGCAAGTGGTTTCAGTGAGATCGGCGGAATAACTGCAGACCCTATCACCACACTGTATGCTCTACAATCACGCAGCCTTTCATGCTGTTACAAGAATGCTGCTGGTTTCCTGAACAAACTCCCGGAACTCCGTTACCGCCATTCCCTGTGCTCATGGGACCTAATAGCCGTTACCGCGACGTGGTTATCAAGCGCAGTTCATGATGCGGAACTCACCCTTCCAAATATGTCATTACTTCGCTGTGACAACAAGAGGAGGTGGAGTGCTGTTCTATCATCACGAATCGCTTCGCTGCGAACAATTATTTTACCCTGCGTTGGTTGACTCTGATGTTCTTTGGTGCCAAATCTCACTGAAGCAAGACAGTCATCTCCTGATTGCAATGGTTACAGATCTCTTAGTAATAACCCACTGCTCGATTACTCCCTTCTGTCATCACTTCAACATGCTTTAAATAAAAGTTTCCTTCATATACTGATAATGGGCGACTTCAACTGTCACAGCCTTCATGGTGAACATGCCTCCCATCCATTCGCCACCGCGTTGTCCGAAATATAAGCAACCTATCCATTATATAATCATGTTCACGAAGCTACTTGGTTTCGGGGCACAAATATACCATCCCTTATGGATCTCATCATCACCAACGAAGAGTTAATGATGGAAAAACTTTCGTCCAACCCTCCCTTGGGCAACAGCGATCATGTTGTCTTGACATTCACCTTTGTCTCTTTCCTGGATCACTTCAACGAACCTTATACTAAGAGCCGCTGGATTACTGATCTAGGCTTGTTCCACCAACTCGTCGTAGCCAATTCATAGGATTTCTTAATGATTGACCAGATGGATTTGGCATGGACCACGTTTTTAACTCAGTGGCACGCGCTGCTACGTCTTGGGAGCCATGAAAAGCCCCTCCGTCGGGAGAACCACAGATCATTCCTTCGCAGCCGAACACGCAAAGCCATAGCAAAGCGAAACGCGGCGTGGCGGTGTTACCAGGCAGGACGAAATAGAACTGACCGGGACATTTATAAGTCATTGCGCAATCGTTGCACATCTCTTAGCCGCCAGGACAAATGCTAGTATGAAATGCACATCTGTAACATGTTCTTGGATAACATAAAAAGCTTGTTCCAATTTGTGAATCAAAGACGGGTATTTTAAGTTGGAATTCCATCCCTACTCAGCGCAAATGGTCTCACCTCAACAGCCTCGGAAGCTGCAAACCTGTTGTCTGAACACTACGCCCAAATTTTTAACCTTATTTATTCTACAAACTTCTCCCATTTTTCTCCTCCCTCACATGACGTACAGGAAATGCCACAAATAATGTTTACCCCTGATGCGGTCCACAAGAAAATTTCATGTCTACGACAATACTCTTCACCAGGACTCGACGGCATCCACCATAAGATCCTGAAAGTAGCCGCATTACACATATCTAATCTACTTGCCACGTATTTCCAACGTTGTATGGACTCCGCCACTGTCCCCCAAGTTTCGAGAAAAGGTGTTATCACGCCTATCTTTAAAATGCGGTATCCGGTCGGAACCCACAAATTATCGCCCCATTGTGCTGTTGTCAGTCATTTTTAAAGTCATGGAGAGCATAATCTTTGACCACCTTGTTTCACATCTGGTAACAGATCGAATTTTAATCACACAACAACACGGCTTTTGCGCCAACCGTTCATGCACTTCCAACTTGCTTCTCACACGGGATGCGTGGACGAAATCTGTGAACGAAGGCATTGGTGTCGATGCAGTATTTCTTGATTTCTCTAAGGCATTCGACCGTGTCGACCACGGCATTCTTTCACGTAAACCCGCTGCCTGCGGCGTTGGGTCATACTTATTGTTCTGGATGAACTACTTTCTTCGCGACCGCTCCATCTGTGTTCGTGTGCGTGACTGCTATTCTACCCACTTCCCAATCAAGTGCGGTCTGCCACAAGGCTCCGTTCTTGGTCCCCGACTCTTCATCATTTTCATCAATGATATTGGTCAAAACATTGAATCGCCGTTCCTCCTATTTGCGGACGATGTCGAAATTTGGCGCTCACTCAAATCGCCAAGGGATTAACACGTCCTACAAGATGACTTATATCGTTTACACAGCTGGTCTTTGAGGAATCATCTCCCATTTAACACCTCCAAGTGTAGCGTTCTCCCCGACCGACACTCAGATCCGGTCGCTTACAGTTCGGGCTCAACAGTACTTCAGATTGTTCGACAAGAAATGGATCCCGGTATCATCATACAGCACGATCTTTGTTGCACCACGCAATGCAAACTAGCCGCAGCAGTAGCCAATCGCAACACTGGCTTACTTCGCCGTGCTTTAGGCAGGTTTGACCGGTTTCTCTTATCGACACTGTTACCTACCGTCTTCACTGCGGTGACATGTTACTTATCCACCGGATCTTGACTGACCCCTCCCATCCACGCAACTTCTATTCGTTCCCTCTCCAGGCACTAATCTTCGAGGAAATGAGCTCAAACTGTTACATCAACAGAGCAGGCTTGAATGTCGACACAGCTTTTTCTCTGTGAGAGTTTGCGGTCAGTGGAACACTCTCCCAGGCACGCTTTTTGAGGCCGCTTCTTTTGGTCCATTCGAAGGTCTCCTCGATTCTCACCTCCATGAAATCTCCCACTCCCAAAACACGAGTATCCGGTAAACAATATTTTCTTTTCTTTACAAACCTTCCCGCATTTTTCCAAAACTCGCTAGCTCGTGGCAACGATCCCAGTATCGGAAGTCCGTATAAACGCAGTTTCAACTGACCCTGTTCCGGAGAATGTGGTGGGAAGCTGTTTCTCCGGTTGACGCCCTACCTGTTCAGATGCCACAAAAATCCATTGATGGTGCAGACTAAACGCGAATAAGACCAGCACTAAGGCTTTGGGAACTCAAACATGTCTCTCTTTGCTTTTTCGACCCACCGCTCTATCGATCTTTCGTTTTGTACAAGCTCTTAGGTTTTTTATACCGTAATAAACTATTGTACTATTGTATTATTGTACATATTTTGTAATTTGTATTGTTATAATGAAACTAGTAAATATGTACACTATTTGAATATATTATTCACGCTGCTATTGTGTTCTGCTTTGGGACAACTCTATCGTGTGATTGTTTTGGAACTGTATGCCGTGTTACGTTGAAAAGTGTGTTCTGATTTGTTGGTTTAAATAATCGGAAGGCGTACGCTGTTAGTAGTGAACTCTCCGCTGGACCACCTGCTACAAAGTCTTCAATCTAATTTAGAACAGGTCCCCTTACACCAAGACACGTTCAAATACCTCCCTAATGTCAATGAAGGCAGTGACTACCGGGTGGCCATGATCAAGTTTATCATCTAGTGCTC
This sequence comes from Atriophallophorus winterbourni, assembly GCA_013407085.1. NCBI lineage: Eukaryota > Metazoa > Platyhelminthes > Trematoda > Plagiorchiida > Microphallidae > Atriophallophorus > Atriophallophorus winterbourni. The sequence continues at coordinate 7,575 of JACCGJ010000282.1, read as the reverse complement.
GCGAGTAGTGATGAGATTGTATGTGTATGATCGTCTTTGCTTAAGCCAATGCTGAGCAATGTTAGGTGATTGGTTGTGAAGAGAAAATTCTGTATCTGTTTTTCAGCTGTCGTTCGAGAGGTGTCCAAGCTACCGTAGCAAGGGAAGCCGGCCAATAGTTAATCAGATCACCGGTTTCATAGCCCATATTCATTGGTTTTACAATGCCGTACTTCCAATCTTGAGGTTACATACCACATATCAGGTATAAACTAACGATTAGTGCCAGTAGTTTGTGTGTAATACCCGCTAGTACCTTTCAAAGCATTAGGTGTAATCCACCCGGACCAGGTGCTTAGTGTATATCGAGTAGTTCAAGTAAATACTACACCATATTTGGCGAGATTGAGATATCCGGCATTTCTCACGAAGCAGTAGAATTTGTAACGTTCATATTCTCCTAATCCGCTGATATTTCTTATAATGAATCTTGGACAAAAAAGGAGCAACCAGACTGTGAATACTGATTCCAAAACTATCACATTTCTTAGAAAGAACGCGTTTCAAAGTGGAGGAGGTTGCTTGTCATGGTCACTCTAACCCCAAAGCAACATTAATAATTCATTCCGTATTAGTCAATATCGAAGATAATCCTGGGGGCACTCCGGCCTGTCTTTAATTGGATGCATCTACTACCACCAGCTACTATTTCTTCAAACGCTACCGCTTGGATGATTGTGTCATAGAAGATCTAGCCCCCTTGCCGCTATAAATTAATTGCAGGAGGATTCAACAGGCCTTCCACTCAACAAGGTAGACTTCAACAACGAAACAAATCTTAAATCTTTTCACAAACCATCAAACTATTAGGTTTTACACAGTTTGTTGATGAAACAAACGCCGCAATTTTCAAAATATCCTGGACCTGTCTTTTACTTGACTATCAACACTTCAACTGAACGTATTCCCGTCATTTTTTAAGGGAGATCATAACATTATATCTTTGAAATTGAGTTGCAATAGCATAATAACTAGTGTTAAAAAGCCACATATAATTACTCACATAGATTGGAAAATCTTTAAAAACCTCATTAGAAACGAAGATTGGACTGAATTTTTTCTTTCTGACAATTTTAATGTAACCTCAAAAATCTTTCATAATAAACTAGGTGACTTACTACAGAAATCTACCACCAGACATGCTAGACACCCTAAACCGAGTAGAGCTCATAAGTTATAAAAACGCATTGCTTATTTGACATCATATGCTCGTAATAAGCATGACATATCTTCCCTTTTGCACGCATATGAACTATCTGACAAACTAGTACAAATTTTGAACCATAAACTGATTTCTGACGAGTCTACAGCCCTCAAGTCTAATGGAAAACAGAAAGCATTATCTAAATTAATGAACGCTAGGGCATTGGAAAATTCAGATAAGATAAACTACATCATTAAACAGGATCAACATGGTAATAATTGCACAGTAATAACTGAGCCTTCTGCTATTTGCGAAGAATTTCTTTTATTTTTCAATGCTTCATATAATAACAACTCTTATCCAGAGGTAATCATACACCCTACATGCAATACTTTACAAACAATTACAATTAATACCTCTGACATACGTGAAGTTTGTAATCAAGTTACAATCTCTTACAAACCTGATGAAACAGGTTTCGTACCAGCAATATGCCAAATTGGATCTGAAGACTTCTTTTTATTACTACTCAATCTCTTTAATACGTCTATCAAATCAGGAACTTTCCCCTTAGAATGGAAGCATTCCGTTGTCATTCCGCGACATAAGTCCGGATCACTACATACAGTTACCAATTATCGACCCATCAATAACACACCACTTCTAGCTAGATTATTTGAGAAGCTTGTCAGACAGGCCACCCTAGCATACTTGACACCAGACTATTTCATATCAAACCAGCACGGATTTCTCAACAGAAAATCTTGCGTCACTTGTCACTAGAATTTTTAAATTACGTGACACAATCACTAGATTCAAACCTTGGAGTCATAGTTGTATTCATTGATATTATGCAAACGCCTTCGACAGGTCCCGCATAATTTACTCCTAGCAAAAATTATCTGCTTGGGTATTAATGAAACTACTTTCGTGTTCAATCTTTTCTTACTGGTTCGACCTTTTAGGGTAGCATATAAATGGCTCCGTTTCTAGACTTGCCCAATTCCAAGCGCGGTCATACAAGGAAGCGTTCTAGGTCACTACTCTTATTGATATTATCAACGATTATAATATCTGTCATAACAACTGTAAGATCTTTTTGTTTTTTGCAGATGATATAAAAGTCGCCATAGCCTTTCCATCTTACCAGACTAACGACTTTATATCAAAATTGAACCAAGACCTGGATGCTCTCCTTCAATGGAGTATTCGAAACGGTCTTGAGTTCTCCACCAATAAATCAACTTTCATAAATTTCAACTGTATCATACCAAAAGATTCGATCATCCTAAATAATACACCACTACAACCAGCACAATTTGTACGTGATTTAGGTTATCGATATTCTGGATCACTTACATTTCATGAACAAATTTGCTACTTAATTTCTAAAACAAAAAGAATATAGGTTTACTTCATAGATTCATCTCTCTGCCTCAGTGCAAGCTGGAACTTTACAAGTTACATACACTACCTTTATTAGATTACTGCAACATTATATCTAGTAACATTACTCGGTCTGATAGCTATGCTTTAGAAGGCATCCAACGTTCTTTCACACGATCCATTACCACCAGTTCGAATAAGCACTCATATAAGGAAAGATGTCAGATCCTAGGATTGGAACCATTATGGTTTCGAAGAATAAAACAAAATCTTATACTCTTTTACAGAATATTGAAAAAAGATATGATCGACATTGATTTACAATTAGATTTCAAATACTCTGAAGTATATAATCTTCGACACAAAACAAAATATGTATACCGAAAATCCACAATCGTATACGAAAAGATTTCTTTATTTATAAATATTCTCGTTTATGGAATTTACTTCCTAATAATATAAGATTGAGCACTTCACAAACTGAATTCAAAAAGCAACTCAACTCTTTTTTATCTCCGGAAAAATTAGGTAAGCTATTTCTAATTAATACAACTATAGATAATTTATACTTATACGGCATAAAAGGCTTTTGATATTTTTTTAGCAAAAAAAAATTAAAGTGACATATAACTTTTTTTCTTGAGAATTTACTTTTCAGAATTGTTGAAATTCAACAAATTACACTCTCGCAATTCTTGAAAGGGCGATGCAACTCATATCTCCGTGACCCGATAAAGTGAACTCTTTATACAATTATCTGCGTTTGAAGTTGCATTTGGAACATCATACATGAATAAACATTGCGGTCCAGACCTACCCAAACTGTAATTAACCCAATTTAACAATTACTGTCGTATTCGTTAAAACATGAACCTTTATCATTTATTTTTCGGATATTCTATCAACTCTATGTCTTAAACAAGCTACCATTTATATAAATGTTATCCAACTATTTTTTACGGTTGTTATAAAAAAAACAATTTATTTATGTTTGACCTTAACATTTGTATATTTACCGTTTTTATTTGCTGTACTTATTCATGAAAACAAATGATCATGTATGTCATGACTTGGTGTATCCAAGAATATACATTATTATTATTATTATTATATTATTACGTTCTCCTCTGTGTAAACCAAACTGTACTAAGCAGCGAGAAAAATGCTTCACGTTCATCTTCGTGTTCAGCTGAACCTCTCATTGATCGCAACCAAGGAACTCGTTGAAAAGTTTTTGTTAAACATCTGATGTACGCAAAGCAGCGTTTCAGCACTGAATTGACTTCTCCCACAGAACGAATTTCATAATTCTCCATTTTTCCTGTTTTACGTAAATGCACTTGTTGCGGATAAATTTGTAGGCTTAATAGTCGTCTGTACATAAATTGGAATAGAACTTCCGCCAAAACCTCTTGCTGACCTTCATGTATTTAATTTAATATTAATAATGCTATGAAATCATGGCGCCCGATTAGCGAGGATCTTTCAAATACAAATGTGGCTTGATATTTAAGCGATGTGATTGTACCCATGAAGTAAAACCAACAGGTGTCAACTTTCGTAAATGGAGTAATTGACCAGTCAATCGAGTCTGTAGACGTGATTATACTCTTTGTGTCTAATTTTCAGTAGTTTCTTTTGGCATTCGTTCATATTCTCGTTTGAAAATCTCTATTCAAAACGAAACATAAAGATCAGTCATAGCTACAACCAATATGGGTTTCGATCGATAGAAAAGTTTAGTGTGTCCAACAAATGCAATTTTGAAGAATTTTGTCCGACACATATCCCGTGAGATTGTTTATATTCTGGACCAAATTCAATCTCAAAATCGTATCTGGTAATGCTTCTTGGAACGGTTTACCATTGGAAACTATACCCATCAAGTTTATATCAGGACCATTATGATATCCAAGAACGATACAGTCGCCAGTGATATCATGCAGTTTGATCTGAGAAAATAACGCAGAAACATATGTGCTAGGTGAGCGGTAAATTATCCCAAGTGAGGCAGCCCCAGAGCTAGACGTCAACTTACACCAGATGCTTCCGCATGTACAGCTTCATGCTGAAACATTTCCAATACTTCACCAATTAGGTGATCTTTATATTATACAGGAAGGCCACCTGCAAATCTCGAAGCTACTCTGTCACTTCTTAAAAGCGTTTAGTGTGATAGCGCGCACTCAATATCTTGTATATCAATTTTTAACGAAAATTCCGTAACAGCAATTATATCTGGCTTTCACCAACAGAGAATTTCATTAAGTCTCTCAAGTTTATTTCGAAGACTCTTCGCGTTGAAAAGCAAGACTTGGAATATCTTCACAGAAGGATTAACTTGACTTGATTGACAGTGGCTTTTAACGAATGTGTAGCCTCCTCCTTATTACCAGGTAGTCCACTATATGCGATCTACCTCATCTACGTCGAAATTCTCGTGTGGCTATTTCGATTTTAGTTTTATATTCAGGAGACAGGTTGTAGAAGACTATTGTCTCTACACATTCATCATTATACACCCCTACGAATTCAACCGTTCACCGACACGATTCAAAGGTCAAAGGTCAATCAGTGTCACATGTACAATTATTGATCCTCGCCTTCCGGTCAACCATATGGACCACCTTTCAAAACGTATATTCTAATGGCGCGAGGCTACGGACAACGGAATCGGATATAATAACACTGACAAGCAGCAAACAACGTTACTGCTTATTTGCTCCATTCCATTCTTTTCGTTTTCCTTTCAACCGATGTATAGAACAGCGCCATCACTCCACAAACATAAGATTCGTTATATCAGTATATTCGGTATATTGTTCTCTGATCCGAGACGTGGGGGTTCGAAAGGCGAAGCCAACGCTAGAACGCCATCGCCAGTAAACACCGCTAGGGCCAATAATCGAATGCTCACGTAGTATATATTCAATGTTATACTATGGTATAAAAGTTACGATCTTAAAAGATAACCATGGGATAGTCAATACATGGAGTCTGGTGGAGTTCAGCAGGTTCCGTGTCGGTTGCCAGAGTTCCGTAAACGGCGGGGTTATATATCATAACATTCAATAAAGGAAGAGATAAATCCGCGTAGTTCCGTATATATGTATCTGGAAAAGAATTGGTAATTTGGTGCAATATCAGCAAGAAGTTAATGCGAAAATCCATTAAATTTTCTTAGAAAATAGAGATGAGCTTCAAGTCATTCTTTAAAATGGAGAGTGATGGTGAGGTCACGACAAAAGACGGTAGATCATTTCAAACTCGCAGATTACGGGCAGTAAAGTAAGATTTACGGCAGTTGAATCGACTGGTCGGATCCGATTGTTTAAAAACGTTCCGGGTACTAGAACTGTGTGCCATCAAAAGCAGTCAATGGCACATGTATTTGTTCTCCTTTAGGATGTGGAAAATTAGTATCCGATCCCCTCGAATGAGTCTTTAAGTCATCTGGAATAAGTTGAGTTGCTGGAGGCGGTCTCCGGAGTTAATCAAACTTAGCCCTTTTACGAGTTTCGTGTATCTTCGCAGTGCATGATCTAGGACATAACGAGCACACTTAATCCATGTGGACCAAACGGATACCGTTTAATCGCGATTGTGTCTGATGTACGCGTGCATGAGTGAGGAAGGTTGGCAGCGGTCAAACTGACCCGTAGACCAGTTTCGGGAGCACTAGGTTGCGTTTGGCAACTAAGAATGCGTGGGAATATTGGGCAGACACCCGAAATCAGTTTGAACCAAAATGCAGAGGTAATTTTCTATCATACTGACTGAAAGTTCAGTGCCTCCCGGCTTTTATCTAGGTGTACGATTTAGACAAATGCGGAGTGATCGTCATTTTCTTCGTTGAAAGTGAGCTGGTTCGACATTGCTCAGGTTTTAAGTGACGTAATATTCGCCTGCAGGTTTTCACAATCATTCGAGGAAGAGAAGGTACGCCATAGTTTGACATCCTCCGCGAACATTAGAAATTATGAGTTCTTACAGGCTCCAATAACGTTCATGAACTTTAAAAACAGACTCCGAGCTAGTTCAGAGCCATTTGTTAATCTGCGTTTTAATAAAAGACATTCGGTGAGCGATTGTCTAACCCGAACGCGGAGTGTCCTGGAACATGAGGAATTTGGCTACCCAAGACAAGAGTGGGTTACCAATTCCAAGCTCGTGTAGTAAATAGCGTGGTTAACACGGTCAAAAGCTTTGGACAAATCAAGGTATATAACATCAACACCATAGCCTGCATTGAGAGCTTTGGTTCAGCTGTCTGGAGTCAAAAGCATGTTTGTTTTACATGGGTGACCGCGGCGACACGAAAATACTGGTCGTCACCTTGGAAGAAAATGATCTGGGTGTCTGGATTTGCGATAGTTTAAAAATGGTATGCAATGCGAAGCCCTTTACAAGAGCGCGTCACGGCTGCTCGGTATGTTATGGCGGATATTTGGAGTCCCCCCGGGGTGTTTTCCTCATATTATGAACGAAAATATACACTAGATTCTCGACTATGCTGCACAATCCTGGACACCATTGCACCAAAAGAAATTTTACTTCTGAATTGCATATATAAGAGAGCTTACATGCTTGTTAATGGACTCGAAAATATGCCAATCGCCGAGCGACTCAGAAGACTGGAGCTGAGGATACTTGCAGAATGTAAAATGCAAGGTGATTTCATCTTCGCATATAAAATACCTAATACTGTTTCCGAACCATTGGAGATATTATTCCACATTCTCACTTCCAGCAATTGCAGTGGTCATAGTTGCAAGTTTGAAATACCACACACCTAACGGAACTGCCACAAGTATTTTTGTTCGGTGCGTGTGTGCTTTGTTTGGAATTCCCTACATGCTGATTTGGTAAGCTCAAACAGTTCATCTATATTCAAATCAAAACTTGACGATCATATTACAGCTAATCCAAATTTCGCCCCGAAATATTGATAAACTATCTTCATACCATTGTCTTTGATTGTATTTAAACACGCATATATATATATA
>JACCGJ010000281.1:81104-140286 GCA_013407085.1 Atriophallophorus winterbourni | reverse complement strand
GACGGCAATTTTGGTAATCGTTCATTTTAGTTACTCTCAGCCATATCTGAACTGTTTGCATTGATACATGGATGCTGGAGTATTGTGACTCCACTGTTTGCTGATACGTTCCTATACAGTTTGAAGGTTGTATAATATTGTTGTTGTCTAATTGTTGCTAATTAACAGACCGTATACAATCGAATTCGTTGGTGTTGAATTTGTCCGAACGAAGAAACGGGTGGAAGAACGCGTGACTCACGTCACAGACGTGACGTTCACTATAAGGGTGTAGTTACCCTGACTGCTATGCTATGCAATTATCATAAATGATGAAATGCTAGGAGTATGCTATATCTGTTCATGTAAGTCAGGAATTAAACCTAGAAACTGTACAAAGAAGACTGCTAGCTCACAGACTGAAACTAATATGGGGGTGTTGAATTTAGAGGATCGCATACACAGAATTGAAGGTTTGTAAAATTACTTATTAATAAGGAAAATAAAGCCTAGACTTAAGTGTGAAGATCGTGTTTCATCTCCGTTTCTAAGGAAACAGGAAGGCAAAAAATGCGTTGACGAACATACGGACATTCGACCTAGCAATTCACAAACAATTGAGCTGTTCCCATGATCCGCGTGCCCTGGAATGATCTGACACAAATTCAACAAAATCCGAGAATAAAAAGCGAACCGTTTAACAACCAACTGATCCCAAAACAGATAATGCTTTGGAGAAACGAAATAACATATCCACCAATCGTATGACACACTCTTTGAGTGTCATTTGTACTGAGCCTGAATGCACTCTCTTCAAAGACCGTTGAAGGCATGATGAAGAAAAATGGAAGGAACTGTGTGAACATATGAAACTTGGGAACTGTAGTGCCGTTAGCATTGACTCGTTTAACCTGACGGCGTGATTCACCTTATCAGCTTAATCCCAGACTGTTGAGGGTTAACTTAAAAAAATGAGCGTGACCTGGAAAACGTAGTACTAAATTCTTAATCACTTGGGTCTAACAATTCGCTGAATATTCGTATTCATGTTGATATTCCATGGTCCGAAAGTAGGAACAATACATACGACAAAAGAAAGACATCTAATCGCAATCTCATCATCCTCGGAGTTCCAGAACTGGCAGGCAATCCTGAGGCTAACGAGCGAGCTCAGCATAACTACAGACAATGGAGTTTTCTGGCTGATACCATTTTCGTCGAAAAGGCCGTTGTCGTGGATATTTTTATTCTGCCTTCCTCAGCAAGTTACAGAAGTAATGGGCCACGTCCATTAAAAATAAACTTCCTCGTGAGTACTATGGTTGATACTGTACGTTCCAACTGAAAATGCTGGAAACACAAAATCCCAAAAGGTGTAATCCTTAGCTATCACATAAACACTGATATAAATGCAGCCCATTCTGTAGGATTGATGTCAGGATTGATAAGCCCGCTCAACTGACCCGAAAAATGACTCTTTAAGCGTGTGACACAAATGACAATCGACGCAAAGCCCCCTCCTGACTCCCGAGAGTGGATTGAAGCCAGATAAAGGAATCTTTTTCGTCACAAAAGAGGACTTGATTTGCGCCTCTCAACCTGAAAGGACCGATATGCTACTTAACTTGTCAAAAAACAGAACAGTGCCGACTCTTCCAGTCGGAATATCATTTGATTCTTGGTTAAGCACTCAATGAGCTTACGGATGACCAAAGTAATGCTCACACTACTTTATTGTGTGTTTAATCACCGTGGTTCGTTGTACGAACCCTAAGCAACAGTATTATTCATGTATATCTTTGTCTAACACTCTTCCACTGTTTCAAGGCTCACTGAATGTTTATCTTACTGTCTCAATCTGATGATGACAAACAGCCAGAAACCAGTAGTGGTGGTAGAGATAAATATGTAAGCGCCACAATATTTTACCACCTTTGACTGCTTTAGGAGCAAGCATTATTAATTCAGCAATATGATATTGCGCTTCAGAAACTTAAAACCATCTATCATTCTACCGTTCAGCCACCGTCTCTTCAGTGAGAACAGATCGAGGTCCTAACGTTGATCTCATTTTGAACTGTCTGAGGTCAACCTTCTTAGTCATAAGGCACGGGATCTTTCAATACATAGTAGTTTTTCACGTACGTTGCCCAGGATTAGACACATTATTCTAAGTGAGGTCCGGATACCACCATTAATAAGTTGTCAATTTTGCGCTCAAACCTATTCAAAAAATGTGTAGCGTGTTAACTCTTGTCCAGTGGTAAAACCTATTTAACGCCATAAATGTGATGATAAATCCAAATTCAAAGTCAACGGAATGTGTCCCGAGCTAAACCTTGTACTTCTCTGACATGTTATGTTAGGTCCCTGAGATAGAATCAGTTCAGCTTTTGCGACTCAGCTGAATATTATAAGATAATTTCGGTACCCGAAATCGATGACCGAGGAATTTAAACCTCCAACAAATTGCAGATCGTTTTTCTGCTCTTTAAATACTTCCACAATGTCTATGAGTAACTGTTCATCTAGCAATAAAGTAGCTGTTGCTCTATAAAACATGCTAGAGGGAGTTTTTTTCTAGCGTAAATAAAAACACCGATATTATTTAGATTGCGTGAGGAGCATTGTTATTGATCTATCACAATGAGGAAGGTCTTCGTTATTCATAATAGATAACTCCTCCTAAAGCACCAGTATCCATATCCGGACGATAGACAACATATTTATTTGATGCAAATGACGGTAGATGATCATTAAATTTCAACCACGTTTTGGAGATGGCAATCACATAGATCTTGTTCTGCTGAGCTGCTAGCTGCAGCTCTCTCTAACTATTACGTACAAGCAAGCGTTTGTATGAAGTGCGCAAAATGTAATCCACTATTGGTCGGAGTACCCTCGCTGAGACCGAAACAGTGAGTCATCTTTCAGACTAAGCACGCAAACGTGCGCTAATCGGCCCGATTGTAGTTTTAAAATAATTTTCCCCGTTTCAGCCTACTGAATAGTAATTTCCATCTTTTCTGGTTGAGCATATTGCGATCCTAAGTTGTGCTTACTTGCTAACCTGTTCTCCTCATACTCGTATTCTATTGACGAGCCATTTTCAGCACGTCTACATTACTTACTACGGCCTGAATTTTATTTAGGCTCATGTTAATCTGCTTTGCGGGAGTTTTCAAGTTGGTTTCAAGAGTATTCAGGCGCTTTTCAGGGAAAGGTTATTGAGGGACCATATATGGGACTACTGTTAAACGCCCATTTTTGTAGCGTTTATTTTGAGTGCGCGCTTGTCCAGCTGGTGGAAAATAATTAAAAATGGGCTGAGGGCTACTTTCTTTTGTATTTCACCGGCCCAAAATAGGAACTATTTCCACCTCGCCGTTAATTAGCCATGTCATGCGTAGGACGACCTGAACCCCGAAAAAGTTTTTATTTTCGCAAATTAGCTTATTTTTAAGATTTAGAATGAACAGCGTAATATTTTGCTTCGTTTTTGCCATTCTAATCGGTCCAGTTAGCTTACTTACTTGCTAAGCCGTTCAACTGCATTGATATTTTGATTCAACGTTATTGGGTTGCTGTAAGGTTAATAAAAGCTTATTTTAAGCGACTCCTCTCTTTTATTTGTCCGTTTTTCCTCCCCATGTATTTTACACTTACAAATGACATTTGGGTTCGAAATCAATTTACCGGAGAGGGGCAGTGAAAGCATTTCTCCAGCAAGTTCTGCATTCGTCAATGGGAACTGTCTACTTAAAGTTTAAACTCCGTTTTCTAATGGGCAGATGATTTTGAAAAGATTCCTATTTTCCGCTGCAGTTCTTGCAAACCCATTTCAAAAACGTGTTTGTACTATAGGTTTTGTAATGTTTGACATGAATGCCAGAGTATAAATTATTTGCCTCTCTCTCAAATACAGCAAAAATGTGCACTACGCAAATTTCGACACAACGTTCAAAATTTATGTTTATGTTATATTTTCATGCGCAAAAATGCACGAGAACTACTGCATCCATCTCGGATAAAACGATGTCACTATGAATGTGCTACCTATTTCTAAATGGTATGCTGCTATATTCTGTGGATAAATTTAAATTCCCAATCTATTAGCCATGCTTTATATCATACATGGATATTTTTGCATAAAGATATTCAGAACGTCTGTTTTAGAAATTCACAAACTTAATTCTTTAGCTTCAGGTTAGAAGCGAATTGAGTATATAAATAAATAAATGTTTTATTCTTAGATAACCATTCTGAATGTTTTTCAATTAATGCTGTTTCGTGTAAGCAAAGAAAAATCATCACAATATAACGAAATGAAATATGATGCGAGTAAACATATTTTCAATTGAGATTAGAGTATTATTATCATCTACAATAAATGAGATGATATACTTAGAAGAAGATTCTCTCCGGCTCATTACGGTGCATATAGTTCATACAAATTTATTGACGGGTATCATATAATTCTATAACAGAATATGGTTTTATATTATTTGAAAACGGTTTAAGCGAATCATAAAATGTTTAATAGGTTGTTATCTCGTTACGAAGACAGAACATATCTCATTCAAATTATCTAAACTTGTTCAGGATGAGAGATGTGTCACTGTCTGACATCATGGTGCAATGCCTCGTTTGAGGATTTTTACGAATCGAATAGGAAATATAGTGACACGAAAATGTTAAATTATTAAAGATAATATCACAAATTTATCGATTGTGGTTCCTATGGCGTGAGAAATATAGACAAATTGGGAAAGCAACTGAGAAAAAGCAGCCCACTGTTCGAAACATGAGTCAGCTGTTTTTGAGAATTTGATGAATCACACAATGCATGAGATAGGCTGTGTCGTTTTGGTGAAACCTACAGTCTATTCATGCAGCTACAAATAATTTATATCGAGAGACAATACCATTTTGTCGAGACATGATTCCTAAAGATAACACAACGAGTAACCAGGCGAAAATGTCATTCGTATTGAGAGTAATTTCAATGTAATACACCATTTTTGAGCAATTACGAATACCTCCATTTTGCTTGGACCTCTGGTTACGATCACGATCAAAAGAACAATGTTTACTAGTGGAGAACACTTTGTGACGTTGTATTGCCCCTTATTTCAATATCCGAGAGCAGGTTTAGGAGACTCTGTTCATCAGACGAGGCTGTATGTGAACTCAAAGCCAGTTTTATTACCTCATATGACTGTTCAGTCGGTTTGTTGATTATATCGGTAACTTCATATGCGACTGTAAGCGGTCATCATCCAACGACGCAACTGTACAATGCCTTTTGGAACGTAACACCTCATGTCTCAACATTTCTCCTGCTTGAGCAAACCAGAGACCAGGAATTGCTGCACTAAACTCAGGAAGTGAAATAATAGCGATGGCAGCCGTGTTTACTATTGATTGAATGGCGGTTGCCATATTGATAGTAAAAATGCAAAAAGAATATACTGCATAATAAATATAATAAAGAGTATGCTATGGCAAACATATTTGGACTCACCAACTTGTGGTAATTTAACCAACATGTAAATTAGATTATATATATTACATCATAAACTTGATCACATAGATTCATAAAGTTCGAAGACCGAAATTTTCGATCTCACTGCATGCGATCTATGCTGACTCAGCAACTTGTTCCGGTACGTTTATTACCACGAATCAAAGACTCGACAAACCATTGTTCACTTAACAGGCTTTGCAACTATAACGCGTGGTAATGATATTAACACTACCATTTGTCTTATTAAAAGCAGGAATTAAGCATCGTATCTCGCCTATCTTTTTTATAACATTTTCGATCTTACAAGTAACTGCATTAACTTCTAGTAACGCTTTTGAAATTCGTGTACGAGCACCGACAATCCAGATACCACAAATGAATCCAACGGATAGGAATGACCACACACAGTTTTTTAGGTGCAAGTGGTCAATATATGATGATGAGGATAATAATATATGCACAGAGTACTCAGTCACACTAGTCCTCTGATTAAAGTTTGCACTTCCGAGTGCTTATGCTCAATTAATACAATACAATAAAAATAAAAGCTGTCAACTGATAGCGCGAATACATATAGAATATTTCTTGGGCACATGAGCATTTATGATAAAAGCGACCATGTCCAGACTATATGCACCCTGTCTTGCTACACCGTGCTACATTGATTGATCCTTTGAGCATGTTTTTCGCTAAATCGTTAGAAAGAAGAAAAATTCCAGCGGAATGTAAATTTGGTGTCACCAAGCATAATTTCAAAGATGTACACCCAGCTCTGACTGTAGATTATATACTTGTCAACATTATATCCGGGATTGGAAAAATGTAATATATGACCAAACTCCCAACAGTGCGGGAAGTTTGGACCGCCGCGGTAAATTCTGCGATTTCAAGAGATGTTATATTCATTGATTTCAGCAGAGGATTTAATCGCGTATCACATAACTGTCTGCCATCCGTGCTTGAGGCATTTAGTATCACTGGATATGTACTCAAGTGTATCGAAGATTTCGACAGCGAAGGAGTTACTCAAGTGGATGCAGATAAAATTCGATCCAAAGCTACCTCGACTACGTCAGGCGTACCACAGGATTTAGTTCTTGGACCTTTCCAGTTTAAAGTGATTGTCAATGATCTGACCTCTGTATTGAGTGGAAACTGTTTGCTTTTTGCTGACGACCTAAAATTGTTGGGCGCGGTTGGTACACGTGAGGAACGTTAAGTCTTGCAGGGTAAATTCAATCAGTTAAACACGGATTCAACCGCTGACAACTACCAATAAATTCAACTGAGTGGGCAGGACATACCGTCTTGACGGTAATTCTATCAAGTTTGCACAATGTGAAAGATCTGGGAGTACTTGCGAAGGACATATTGAAGTCAAACGCGGAAACCTCTCGTAAAGCACTCGCTGCTTATCGGGTGGCATAGGCAGGGCGGCGATCTTTTTCCGTTTTTACTCAGGATACGTTCGAGATAATCTATGGCTTGCATATAAGGCCTCATCATGAATACGATCTGCCAGCCTGCTATCCAGTATCAAAATGTAAAAAGCTATTCCTTAGAAAATTCAGTGGAGACCATCGAAAATGGTGAATGGCCTCGATTTGCTCACTTGAAAGGATCGTGTTGACCAGTTGCGTCTGTATCCACTGGAGTATAGACGTAGATGCGTTTGACTTCTCGTTACCCGGTGGAATTCTTTGTATGGTTACGGGCCGACGTTTAAAAGAGTTTCTTCCCATTGAACAAGAATAAAAGCTCGTGTCACACGACTGAATTTGAAAAAGCGGAGAACACTGCGACTCCTATCCCAATTCATATTGTCTACTCGGATGGTCAACGCACTGAGTGCATTGCCGCAAGATGTTGTGCCGTCGCAATCAGAAGTGATGCTCAAGGCGTATTTGTCAATCTAGTGGACAATGGTAAACCGTTTTTGGTGTCGTCCCCGAGATTGCCTGAATATCTGTGGTGATTGTTCGATTAAAGATCAATAATACTCAATCATTCATCATCATTCATTCAACAATAATCAATAATACTGTTATTCAAGTTCTCGTTGTTAAACCTAAATTATTCAATACATACTGAGATTCGAGTGAGCGTGGTTTGTTCTCACTCACATTCTTGGGTTGGTTATTCAATTCAATACATTTCAATTCATAACATTCAACGTTGCGAACAGCAATTCTTCATGGCAAATTCAAGTCTGAAACCTTTCGAAATAAATGCAAATGCTCGAAAAATTGAAGACTATTCTGAAATATTCGAAGTTTGGTGTATGACACGGCCGAAAGCAGAAAATGATAATAGTCTGTTCATTTTCTAAATTCAATCAGAAAATCTGCTTACACGTTAAGAAAAATTTGGCATATCTGGATTCGACCATTTCCATTCCATACGAATCGCTGAAGACGCTTTTATTGCAGCATGTGAAGCCTGTACAGTCCAATCAAGAAATTCGCGAATTTATTCTGCAGTTGTTAATTTAGGCAGCGAAATGCGACTTCGGTGACTTGTTAGAAATGCAATTGAAAGATCGTCTAATCGCTGGAATAAATGACAGTGTTTTGCAATATCACAGGAACTGAGAAGATCAACTTCGAGCACCAGAAAATAGGTATTCGCGTAAACTGCGTACAAAGTTAAAAGTGTTTAGGGATCGAGACAAACAAAACTTGTACAGAAAACACCATGCATTCTATCACATTGTTTCGTCGACCTAAATATCGACCAATGTACGCGGAAATGCTCTAGTCTAGTTTTCGCGCAAACTTTAATTAGGATCGATTCTTTGAACTATTCGTGTATTCAAATTAACAATGCAATAGAAGAATATTTAGAGCAGACAATTTACAATGTTCCATATGAGCTATTTCGTTTTTTGACCACCTTATCTCACATCTTGAATTAAACCGACTTTTAATCGCACTTCTTCTTCTTGTACGTGATGACTAGACTAAATCCGTCGGTGAGAGCATGGGTGTGGATGGATTATTTATGGATTTCTCCAAGGCATTCGAACCTGTCGACCATGATATTCTTTTACTAAAAATCGCTTCCTGTGGCGTTGGGTCATCCTTACTGTCCTGGATGAAGTACATTATACGCAACCGCTCCTTCTGTGTTCTTGTTCGTGACTGCTATTCAGCCCGCTTCCCAACCAAGTGCGGTCTGCTCCGTTCTTGGTCCCCGACTCTTCATTTCTCATCAATGACATTATACAGAACGTAGAATCGCCGTTCATCTTTTTTGCGGACAATGTCAAAATCTGGCGCTTACTCAAATCGCCAAAGAATTCACATGCCCTACAAGATGATTTAGATCGTATAAACAGCTGGTCTTTAAGTAATGTTTACAAAAATCTTTTTAGCATCACTAACCATGTTTCAGATTTTTCCTCTTCGTTTCGTTTCTGTTCATTGATTTTTAAATTTATTTTATTTATCATAATCGAATGCTACCTGTGTGACGCGATAAATGCTCCATAGCTTTTTTCTTTGGCGCACAAATCTCCGTAATTATTTATCAAACCTTGGTGGAGTAGTGCTTCGAGAATGAGGCCCTCATGGTACGGCTGCTGCGAGGCTCATAATGTTATCAAAGACATGCTATCTAAGTCGTTCCACAAAGATCAATCTAACTGACCGACCCTCTCCAGAACATCCGTTTTCTTCAAATCTCCAATAGTTTTGTTTTTGTGGTGGAGGTGGCGGACCACGCATCCATGTAAACCAAAGTGCAAAGTGGTCGATGGAGTCAACAAGAGTATCAACTCCCAGATATAAAATATCCACGTATCTCGGCGGTGACAATCAAATTCAGCGTTAAGATTGGGTTCAGACACATCATGTTCGAGTTCTCACGTGTAGAAAACTAAACCTATTTCGAAGTGATTAAATCCAAGAAATTTTTTGAAACGAACCGCTAGAAGATTCCAGATTCATCCAGTCTATATAAGGTGCATTGGAGTCGCCAAGTATCAAACAATCATTTGCAACGCCGTTTTGTCTAATTTGCATGAGCACCTCGGGAAGATGTAAGCGCGGTGTGCGATAGATAACCCCAATCATGCAATCCCGCTATTGGTTCTCAATTTACACCACAAACTCTCGCCAATCCGAGGGCGCTTTGAAATCTCTCGATAACTTCCACAACATGATGCTCTTTGAAATGTATTGCAGCGCCACCACCTGACCGAGACGATATTCTGTCAGTTCTGATCAAGCGGTATTGTGATATTGCGAACTTGGAATCCGAAATGTCCTCATGCAACCGTCTCACAAATCGTACCGATGTCTAAATGCTAGATGCCACTGCATCACTGAGTTCATCCATCCCAACTGGTTTTTTCAAAACGGTCCCTATGAAATAACACTTTTTTAAAAAGAATTACTTACTATTACTTCAAATATTCAATAGCTCGGGTTGCATTGTCAAAGGTTTCCATCGAATGCTCGATTTAGTCTTGACTACCAATCCAGTGATCCCATTGCTTCCTCTGCCGGCCTAGCTGGTGTTGGAATTATTCGTAGCCAGAAAGCGAAAACCTCCATTCTAGATTGGATACCAGTTAATAGCCGATTGTGCGCAGCGAGATATCAGGGTTACAACAGAGTAAACAAGCACAGTGACGAGAGATGTAACCTATTCGTGATCTCGGCTTACGCACCCACGAACTCTGGGACAGATGAGGTGAAAGACGAATTCTACGAAGAACTTCGTTCTCTCTTAATGAAAACACGCAGAGGCGATATATTAGTGCTTGCCGGCGATTTTAATTCCCGAGTTGGTTGTATAGTGCATTCTGAGCGCTTCCTTGGGGGAACTATGGGATGTCAGACAACCGAACAGACAATAGAGAGAGTTTGTTGTCCCTTTGTGACGACCACCGCCTCTTCCTCGTTTCCTCAAATTTTCGACATTCCAAGCGCCATCTAGCTACCTGGCGATCCCCGTCACAACGTACTTGGGCGCAGCTTGACCATATCGCGATAAGCTACAGGTGTCAAGGTCATGTCAAAAACTGCAGATCCTTTTGGAGTACCAGTGCAGATTCTGATCACGCTTTAGTTTGCGCAACAATCAGCCTTCAATTCGGGGGTAAACCTAAACTAAAGTGTCCAAAACTAGACACAAACGCTTTATCGCTGCCTGTAGTAAAAGCCAGATTTTGGAATACTCTATCGGCTTCCCTGTCAAAAAATCTGCCGGTCGAGCTGGATCGTCATTGGCACCACCATAAGCAAGCACTCTACGACTCTGCTGCAAAGTCAACCGTCACACCGCTGGATCTCTGCTGAATCTCTCATGCTACTCGAACAGCGCCGTGCCTTACCGAGTGGTTTACAGTATGAAGACGGTCGGAAGTGTCTCAGACTTCTAATCAAAGATAGTCCTAAACGTGACCGTGATACTTGGTGGAAAGAACGCACCTCGGAGATGGAAAGAACTTCAGCTATGAGCAACATGCGAAGACTTTACCAATTGGTTAGTGTCTATGGCCCTAAGCCGTAAGTCCTGAGTGAAACCATCCTCGAGGTTAATGGCTTGTGCACAACAAGCCTTCATAGACGTTTAGAAAGATGGTAAGAATATTTTGCCCTACAGTTTCATCAGCATCCTCCTTCAGACACCGCCGACACACCTCAATCTCCTTTGCAATGGACCACGTCGCTAGCGCCGCCCATTGTCGAAGAAATACGAAGAGAGATCCAATTACTAAAGCAATACAAGGCGCCGCCCCCGACGAGCTCCACCCGGTATTTTTCAAAGAAGGAGGCGAGACAGTCGTAGCAGAATTGCGCGAGCTGTTCTCAAAGGTTTGGATAAATGAGAGGGTACCTGCCTCCTGGGGTGAATAGCTGATAATACCAGTCCATAAAAAAGAATACGGAACGAATGTTGCAACTATCTCGGAATTTCGCGTATTCCGGTGGTAGCTAAGATATTGGTCGCCATCCTCCTTCGCAGACTTACCCCGTTTCGAGTGGGCACTTCTCGCGAAATCCGCTTGCTTTTAACCAGGGCGCGGATGTTAGACCAGATTTTTCGTTCTGCGCATTGGCTAGAAACGACCGTCAACCTGTATCATCGCGACATCCCATTTAGGTGTTTCTGGATATAGAGCCGCCTTTTGACTCAGTTGACGATCCACCCATGCGAAGTGGCGTCCTTCTTTGCCACGGAATCCCAATCGAAACTTGGGAACTGTAGTGCCGTTAGCCATTCGACTCGTTTACCTGACGGCGTGATTCACCTTATCAGCATAATCCCAGACTGTTGAGGGTTAACTTAAAAAATGAGCGTGACCTGGAAAACGTAGTACTAAATTCTTAATCACTTGGGTCTAACAATTCGCTGAATATTCGTATTCATGTTGATATTCCATGGTCCGAAAGTAGGAACAATACATACGACAAAAGAAAGACATCTAATCGCAATCTCATCATCCTCGGAGTTCCAGAACTGGCAGGCAATCCTGAGGCTAACGAGCGAGCTCAGCATAACTACAGACAATGGAGTTTTCTGGCTGATACCATTTTCGTCGAAAAGGCCGTTGTCGTGGATATTTTTATTCTGCCTTCCTCAGCAAGTTACAGAAGTAATGGGCCACGTCCATTAAAAATAAACTTCCTCGTGAGTACTATGGTTGATACTGTACGTTCCAACTGAAAATGCTGGAAACACAAAATCCCAAAAGGTGTAATCCTTAGCTATCACATAAACACTGATATAAATGCAGCCCATTCTGTAGGATTGATGTCAGGATTGATAAAGCCCTATCAACTGAACCGAAAAATGAATCTTAAGCTGGGACACAAAATCAGCAATCGAACGCGAGGCCACCCCAACTGACTCCCGAGAGTGGATTGAAGCCAGATAAAGGAATCTTTTTCGTCACAAAAGAGGACTTGATTTGCGCCTCTCAACCTGAAAGGACCGATATGCTACTTAACTTGTCAAAAAACAGAACAGTGCCGACTCTTCCAGTCGGAATATCATTTGATTCTTGGTTAAGCACTCAATGAGCTTACGGATGACCAAAGTAATGCTCACACTACTTTATTGTGTGTTTAATCACCGTGGTTCGTTGTACGAACCCTAAGCAACAGTATTATTCATGTATATCTTTGTCTAACACTCTTCCACTGTTTCAAGGCTCACTGAATGTTTATCTTACTGTCTCAATCTGATGATGACAAACAGCCAGAAACCAGTAGTGGTGGTAGAGATAAATATGTAAGCGCCACAATATTTTACCACCTTTGACTGCTTTAGGAGCAAGCATTATTAATTCAGCAATATGATATTGCGCTTCAGAAACTTAAAACCATCTATCATTCTACCGTTCAGCCACCGTCTCTTCAGTGAGAACAGATCGAGGTCCTAACGTTGATCTCATTTTGAACTGTCTGAGGTCAACCTTCTTAGTCATAAGGCACGGGATCTTTCAATACATAGTAGTTTTTCACGTACGTTGCCCAGGATTAGACACATTATTCTAAGTGAGGTCCGGATACCACCATTAATAAGTTGTCAATTTTGCGCTCAAACCTATTCAAAAAATGTGTAGCGTGTTAACTCTTGTCCAGTGGTAAAACCTATTTAACGCCATAAATGTGATGATAAATCCAAATTCAAAGTCAACGGAATGTGTCCCGAGCTAAACCTTGTACTTCTCTGACATGTTATGTTAGGTCCCTGAGATAGAATCAGTTCAGCTTTTGCGACTCAGCTGAATATTATAAGATAATTTCGGTACCCGAAATCGATGACCGAGGAATTTAAACCTCCAACAAATTGCAGATCGTTTTTCTGCTCTTTAAATACTTCCACAATGTCTATGAGTAACTGTTCATCTAGCAATAAAGTAGCTGTTGCTCTATAAAACATGCTAGAGGGAGTTTTTTTCTAGCGTAAATAAAAACACCGATATTATTTAGATTGCGTGAGGAGCATTGTTATTGATCTATCACAATGAGGAAGGTCTTCGTTATTCATAATAGATAACTCCTCCTAAAGCACCAGTATCCATATCCGGACGATAGACAACATATTTATTTGATGCAAATGACGGTAGATGATCATTAAATTTCAACCACGTTTTGGAGATGGCAATCACATAGATCTTGTTCTGCTGAGCTGCTAGCTGCAGCTCTCTCTAACTATTACGTACAAGCAAGCGTTTGTATGAAGTGCGCAAAATGTAATCCACTATTGGTCGGAGTACCCTCGCTGAGACCGAAACAGTGAGTCATCTTTCAGACTAAGCACGCAAACGTGCGCTAATCGGCCCGATTGTAGTTTTAAAATAATTTTCCCCGTTTCGCAGCCTACTGAATAGTAATTTCCATCTTTTCTGGTTGAGCATATTGCGATCCTAAGTTGTGCTTACTTGCTAACCTGTTCTCCTCATACTCGTATTCTATTGACGAGCCATTTTCAGCACGTCTACATTACTTACTACGGCCTGAATTTTATTTAGGCTCATGTTAATCTGCTTTGCGGGAGTTTTCAAGTTGGTTTCAAGAGTATTCAGGCGCTTTTCAGGGAAAGGTTATTGAGGGACCATATATGGGACTACTGTTAAACGCCCATTTTTGTAGCGTTTATTTTGAGTGCGCGCTTGTCCAGCTGGTGGAAAATAATTAAAAATGGGCTGAGGGCTACTTTCTTTTGTATTTCACCGGCCCAAAATAGGAACTATTTCCACCTCGCCGTTAATTAGCCATGTCATGCGTAGGACGACCTGAACCCCGAAAAAGTTTTTATTTTCGCAAATTAGCTTATTTTTAAGATTTAGAATGAACAGCGTAATATTTTGCTTCGTTTTTGCCATTCTAATCGGTCCAGTTAGCTTACTTACTTGCTAAGCCGTTCAACTGCATTGATATTTTGATTCAACGTTATTGGGTTGCTGTAAGGTTAATAAAAGCTTATTTTAAGCGACTCCTCTCTTTTATTTGTCCGTTTTTCCTCCCCATGTATTTTACACTTACAAATGACATTTGGGTTCGAAATCAATTTACCGGAGAGGGGCAGTGAAAGCATTTCTCCAGCAAGTTCTGCATTCGTCAATGGGAACTGTCTACTTAAAGTTTAAACTCCGTTTTCTAATGGGCAGATGATTTTGAAAAGATTCCTATTTTCCGCTGCAGTTCTTGCAAACCCATTTCAAAAACGTGTTTGTACTATAGGTTTTGTAATGTTTGACATGAATGCCAGAGTATAAATTATTTGCCTCTCTCTCAAATACAGCAAAAATGTGCACTACGCAAATTTCGACACAACGTTCAAAATTTATGTTTATGTTATATTTTCATGCGCAAAAATGCACGAGAACTACTGCATCCATCTCGGATAAAACGATGTCACTATGAATGTGCTACCTATTTCTAAATGGTATGCTGCTATATTCTGTGGATAAATTTAAATTCCCAATCTATTAGCCATGCTTTATATCATACATGGATATTTTTGCATAAAGATATTCAGAACGTCTGTTTTAGAAATTCACAAACTTAATTCTTTAGCTTCAGGTTAGAAGCGAATTGAGTATATAAATAAATAAATGTTTTATTCTTAGATAACCATTCTGAATGTTTTTCAATTAATGCTGTTTCGTGTAAGCAAAGAAAAATCATCACAATATAACGAAATGAAATATGATGCGAGTAAACATATTTTCAATTGAGATTAGAGTATTATTATCATCTACAATAAATGAGATGATATACTTAGAAGAAGATTCTCTCCGGCTCATTACGGTGCATATAGTTCATACAAATTTATTGACGGGTATCATATAATTCTATAACAGAATATGGTTTTATATTATTTGAAAACGGTTTAAGCGAATCATAAAATGTTTAATAGGTTGTTATCTCGTTACGAAGACAGAACATATCTCATTCAAATTATCTAAACTTGTTCAGGATGAGAGATGTGTCACTGTCTGACATCATGGTGCAATGCCTCGTTTGAGGATTTTTACGAATCGAATAGGAAATATAGTGACACGAAAATGTTAAATTATTAAAGATAATATCACAAATTTATCGATTGTGGTTCCTATGGCGTGAGAAATATAGACAAATTGGGAAAGCAACTGAGAAAAAGCAGCCCACTGTTCGAAACATGAGTCAGCTGTTTTTGAGAATTTGATGAATCACACAATGCATGAGATAGGCTGTGTCGTTTTGGTGAAACCTACAGTCTATTCATGCAGCTACAAATAATTTATATCGAGAGACAATACCATTTTGTCGAGACATGATTCCTAAAGATAACACAACGAGTAACCAGGCGAAAATGTCATTCGTATTGAGAGTAATTTCAATGTAATACACCATTTTTGAGCAATTACGAATACCTCCATTTTGCTTGGACCTCTGGTTACGATCACGATCAAAAGAACAATGTTTACTAGTGGAGAACACTTTGTGACGTTGTATTGCCCCTTATTTCAATATCCGAGAGCAGGTTTAGGAGACTCTGTTCATCAGACGAGGCTGTATGTGAACTCAAAGCCAGTTTTATTACCTCATATGACTGTTCAGTCGGTTTGTTGATTATATCGGTAACTTCATATGCGACTGTAAGCGGTCATCATCCAACGACGCAACTGTACAATGCCTTTTGGAACGTAACACCTCATGTCTCAACATTTCTCCTGCTTGAGCAAACCAGAGACCAGGAATTGCTGCACTAAACTCAGGAAGTGAAATAATAGCGATGGCAGCCGTGTTTACTATTGATTGAATGGCGGTTGCCATATTGATAGTAAAAATGCAAAAAGAATATACTGCATAATAAATATAATAAAGAGTATGCTATGGCAAACATATTTGGACTCACCAACTTGTGGTAATTTAACCAACATGTAAATTAGATTATATATATTACATCATAAACTTGATCACATAGATTCATAAAGTTCGAAGACCGAAATTTTCGATCTCACTGCATGCGATCTATGCTGACTCAGCAACTTGTTCCGGTACGTTTATTACCACGAATCAAAGACTCGACAAACCATTGTTCACTTAACAGGCTTTGCAACTATAACGCGTGGTAATGATATTAACACTACCATTTGTCTTATTAAAAGCAGGAATTAAGCATCGTATCTCGCCTATCTTTTTTATAACATTTTCGATCTTACAAGTAACTGCATTAACTTCTAGTAACGCTTTTGAAATTCGTGTACACAAACACCAAAGCAACAAAACAAAATGGAATCCAAAGAGATGGGAGTGAACATTTAGTGCAATTTTCAACATACGATATATTCATATATATATATATATATATGACAGATTACTTAGTCACAATATTTCTCTGATTAAGTTTGCATCTTCCCGAGGTGCTTATGGAAATTAGACAATACAATACAAATAAAATCTGGTCAACTGATAGATAATTAGAAAATTCTTGCCTGGCATTTACGATAAAGCGACCAGGTCCAGACGGTTTGCACCCTGCCTTGCTACACCGTACTACATTGATTGATCCTTTGAGCATGTTTTTCGCTTAATCGTTAGAAAGAAGAAAAATTCCAGCGGAATGTAAAATTGGTGTCATGAAGCATAATTTCAAAGATGTAGACCCATCTTTGACTGTTAATTATATACTTGTCAACATTACATCCGGGATTGGAAAAAATGTCATGTATGACCAAACTCCCAACAGTGCGGGAAGTTTGGACTGCCGCGGTGGATTATGCGATTTCAAGTGATGTTATATTCATTGATTTCAGCAGAGGATTTAATCGCGTACAACATAACCGTCTGCCATCCGTGCTTGAGGCAGTTAGAATCACTGGATATGTACTCAAGTGTATCGAAGATGTCGACAGCGAAGGAGTTACCCAAGTGGATGCAAATGAAATTCGATCCAAAGCTACCTTGACTACGTCAGGCGTACCACAGGATTTAGTTCTTGGACCTTTCCAGTTGAAAGTGTTTGTCAATGATCTGACCTCTGTATTGAGTGGAAACTGTTTGCTTTTTGCTGACGACCTAAAATTTTTGGGCGCGGTTGTTACACATGAGGAACGTTAAGTTTTGCAGGGTACATTTAATCAGTTAAACACGGATTCAACCGCTGACAACTACCAATAAATTCAACTGAGTGGGCAGGTATGTACATAGGACCTCTTTTGATGATGAGGACATACCGTCTTGACGGTAATTCTATCAAGTTTGCACAATGTGAGAGATCTGGGAGTACTTGTGAAGGACTTATTGAAGTCAAACGCGGAAACCTCTCGTAAAGCACTCGCTGCTTATCGGTTGGCATAGGCAGTGCGGCGATCTTTTTCCGTTTTTACTCAGGATATGTTCGAGATAATCTATGGCTTGCATATAAGGCCTTATCATGAATAGGATCTGCCAGCCTGCTATCCAGTATCAAAATGTAAAAAGCTATTCCTGAGAAAGTTCAGTGGAGACCATCGAAAATGGTGAATGGCCTCCATTTGCTCACTTAAAAGGATCGTTTTGATCGGTTGCTTCTGTATCCACTGGAGTATAGACGTATACGCTTTGACTTCCTCGTTACCCGCCGAATTCTTCTGGTATGTTACGGGCCAACGTTAAAAGAGTTCTTCCCATTGACAGAAGATAGAAGAGCTCGTTGTCACAGACTGAATTTGAAAAAGCGGAGAACACTGCGACTCATATCCCAATTCATATTGTCTACTCGGATGGTCAACGCACTGATTGCATTGCCGCAAGATGCTGTGCCGTCGCAATCAGAAGTTATGCTCAAGGCGTATTTGTCAATCTAGTGGACAATGGTAAACCATTTTTGTTGTCGTCCCAGAGATTGCCTGAATATCTGTGGTAATTGTTCGATTAACGATCAATAATACTCAATCATTCATCATCATTCATTCAACAATAATCAATAATACTGTTATTCAAGTTCTCGTTGTTAAACCTACATTATTCAATACATACTGAGATTCGAGTGAGCGTGGTTTGTTCTCACTTACATTCTTGGGTTGGTTATTCAATTCAATACATTTCAATTCATCACATTTGGCGTCGCGAACAGCAATTATTCATGGCAAATTCAAGTCTGGAACCTCTCGAAATAAATGCAAATGCTCGAGAAATTGAAGACTTTTTTAAAATATTCAAAATTTGGTTTATGACACGGCCGAAAGCAGAAAATGATAAAAAGTCTGTTCATTTTCTAAATTCAATCGGGAAATCTGCTCATACGTTGAGAAAAATTTGGCATATCTGGATTCGTCCATTTCCCTTCCATACGAAACGCTGAAGACGCTTTTATTGCAGCATGTGAAGCATGTACATTTCGAAGCAACTTAACGTGGGAAATTTCATTCCATGGTGCGTCAGTCCAATCAAGAAATTCGCGAATTTATTCTGCAGTTGTTCATTCAGGCAGCGAAATGCGAATTCGGTGACTTGTTAGAAATGCAATTGAAAGATAGTCTAATCGCTGGAATAAATGACAGTGTTTTGCAATATCACAGGAACTGAGAAGATCAACTTCGAGCACCAGAAAATAGGTATTCGCGTAAACTGCGTACAAAGTTGAAAGTGTTTAGGGATCGAGACAAACAAAACTTGTGCAGAAAACACCATGCATTCTATCACATTGTTTCGTCGACCTAAATATTGACCAATGTACGCGGAAATGCTCTAGTCTAGTTTTCGCGCAAACTTTAATTGGGATCGATTCTTTGAACTATTCGTGTATTCAAATTAACAATGCAATAAAAGAATATTTAGAGCAGACAATGTACAATGTTCCATATGAGCTATTTCGTTTTTTGACCACCTTATCTCACATCTTGAATTAAATCGACTTTTAATCGCACTTCTTGTTCGTGACACTATTTTCAATTTTTTTCACAAACCCTACCGCATTTTTCCCCAAAACTCACTAGCTCGTGGCAACAGTAAGTTCTCTTTCTGTGCCATTTGCATTTCCCTCACAACCCCGCTAACTCTTTGTCAGTTTCATTGCTCTTCCAGATCCCAGTATCGGAAGTCCGTATAAACACAGTTTCAACTGACCCTCTTAGGGAGGATGTGGTGGGTAGCTGTGTCCCGGGTTGACGCCCTACTTGTCCAAATGCCACAAAAATCCATTGATGGTGCAGGCTAAACGCGAATGAGGCCCGCTATAAGGCGTTGGAAACTCAAACATTTCTCTCTTTGCTTTTTCGACCCACCGCTCTATCTATCCTGCGGTTTGTACAAGCTCTTGGCTTTTTTATGCCGTAATACACTATTGAACTATTGAATTAGACTAAATCCGTCGGTGAAAGCATAGGTGTGGATGGATTATTTATGGATTTCTCCAAGGCATTCGACCCTGTCGGCCATGATATTCTTTTACTTAAAATCGCTTCCTGTGGCGTTGGGTCATCCTTACTGTCCTGGATGAAGTACATTATACGCAACCGCTCCTTCTGTCTTCGTGTGCGTGACTGCTATTCAGCCCGCTTCCCAATCAAGTGCGGTCTGCTCCGTTCTTGGTCCCCGACTCTTCATCATTTTTCATCAATGACATTAGACAGAACGTAGAATCGCCGTTCCTCCTATTTGCGGACAGTGTCAAAATCTGGCGCTTACTCAAATCGCCAAAGAATTCACATGCCCTACAAGATGATTTAGATCGTATAAACAGCTGGTCTTTAAGTAATGTTTACAAAAAGATTTTTAGCATCACTAACCATGTTTCAGATTTTTCCTCTTCGTTTCGTTTCTGTTCATTGATTTTTAAATTTCTTTTATTTATCATAATCGAATGCTACCTGTGTGACGCGATAAATGCTCCATAGCTTTTTTTGGCGCACAAATCTCCGTAATTGTTTATCAAACCTTGGTGGAGTAGTGCTTCGAGAATGAGGCCCTCATGGTACGGCTGCTGCGAGGCTCATAATGTTATCAAAGACATGCTATCTAAGTCGTTCCACAAAGATCAATCTAACTGACCGACCCTCTCCAGAACATCCGTTTTCTTCAATCTCCAATAGTTTTGCTTTTGTGGTGGAGGTGGCGGACCACGCATCCATGTAAAACAAAGTGCAACGTGGTCGATGGAGTCAACAAGAGTATCAACTCCCAGATATAAAATATCCACGTATCTCGGTGGTGACAATCAAATTCAGCGTTAAGATTGGGTTCAGACTCATCATGTTCGAGTTCTCACGTGTAGAAAACTAAACCCATTTCGAGTGATAAATCAAGAAGATCGTTTTGAAACGAACCGCTAGAAGATTCCAGATTCATCCAGTCTATATCAGGTGCATTGAAGTCGCCAAGTATCAAACAATCATTTGCAACGCCGTTTTGTCTAATTTGCATGAGCACCTCGGGAAGATGTAAGCGCGGTGTGCGATCATGCAAACCCGCTATTGATTTTCAATTTACACCACAAAATCTCGCCAATGCCGAGGGCGCTTTGAAATCTCTCGATAACTTCCACAACATGATGCTATTTGAAATGTATTGCAGAGCCACCACCTGACCGAGACGATATTCTGTCAGTTCTGATCAAGCGGTATTGTGATATTGCGAACTTGGAATCCGAAATGTCCTCATGCAACCGTCTCACAAATCGTACCGATGTCTAGATGCTAGATGCCACTGCATCACTGAGTTCATCCCACTGGTTTTTCAAACTCCTCGTATTAAATAACAGCTTTTTAAATTACTTCAAATATTTAATAGCTCGGGTTGTATTGTCAAAGGTTTCCATCGAATGCTCGATTTAGTCTTGACTACCAATCCAGTGATCCCATTGCTTCCTCTGCCGGCCTAGCTGGTGTTGGAATTATTCGTAGCCAGAAAGCGAAAACCTCCATTCTAGATTGGATACCAGTTAATAGCCGATTGTGCGCAGCGAGATATCAGGGTTACAACAGAGTAAACAAGCACAGTGACGAGAGATGTAACCTATTCGTGATCTCGGCTTACGCACCCACGAACTCTGGGACAGATGAGGTGAAAGACGAATTCTACGAAGAACTTCGTTCTCTCTTAATGAAAACACGCAGAGGCGATATATTAGTGCTTGCCGGCGATTTTAATTCCCGAGTTGGTTGTATAGTGCATTCTGAGCGCTTCCTTGGGGGAACTATGGGATGTCAGACAACCGAACAGACAATAGAGAGAGTTTGTTGTCCCTTTGTGACGACCACCGCCTCTTCCTCGTTTCCTCAAATTTTCGACATTCCAAGCGCCATCTAGCTACCTGGCGATCCCCGTCACAACGTACTTGGGCGCAGCTTGACCATATCGCGATAAGCTACAGGTGTCAAGGTCATGTCAAAAACTGCAGATCCTTTTGGAGTACCAGTGCAGATTCTGATCACGCTTTAGTTTGCGCAACAATCAGCCTTCAATTCGGGGGTAAACCTAAACTAAAGTGTCCAAAACTAGACACAAACGCTTTATCGCTGCCTGTAGTAAAAGCCAGATTTTGGAATACTCTATCGGCTTCCCTGTCAAAAAATCTGCCGGTCGAGCTGGATCGTCATTGGCACCACCATAAGCAAGCACTCTACGACTCTGCTGCAAAGTCAACCGTCACACCGCTGGATCTCTGCTGAATCTCTCATGCTACTCGAACAGCGCCGTGCCTTACCGAGTGGTTTACAGTATGAAGACGGTCGGAAGTGTCTCAGACTTCTAATCAAAGATAGTCCTAAACGTGACCGTGATACTTGGTGGAAAGAACGCACCTCGGAGATGGAAAGAACTTCAGCTATGAGCAACATGCGAAGACTTTACCAATTGGTTAGTGTCTATGGCCCTAAGCCGTAAGTCCTGAGTGAAACCATCCTCGAGGTTAATGGCTTGTGCACAACAAGCCTTCATAGACGTTTAGAAAGATGGTAAGAATATTTTGCCCTACAGTTTCATCAGCATCCTCCTTCAGACACCGCCGACACACCTCAATCTCCTTTGCAATGGACCACGTCGCTAGCGCCGCCCATTGTCGAAGAAATACGAAGAGAGATCCAATTACTAAAGCAATACAAGGCGCCGCCCCCGACGAGCTCCACCCGGTATTTTTCAAAGAAGGAGGCGAGACAGTCGTAGCAGAATTGCGCGAGCTGTTCTCAAAGGTTTGGATAAATGAGAGGGTACCTGCCTCCTGGGGTGAATAGCTGATAATACCAGTCCATAAAAAAGAATACGGAACGAATGTTGCAACTATCTCGGAATTTCGCGTATTCCGGTGGTAGCTAAGATATTGGTCGCCATCCTCCTTCGCAGACTTACCCCGTTTCGAGTGGGCACTTCTCGCGAAGAGCAAGCTGGCTTTCGACCAGGTCTCGGATGTGTAGACCAGATTTTCGTTCTGCGTCAGTTGCTAGAACACCGTCACCTGTATCAGCGACATATCATTATGGTGTTTCTGGATATTAGAGCCGCCTTTGACTCAGTTGACAGATCCACCCTATGGAAGTGCTTACTTTGCAACGGAATCCCATCGAAGTACGTCACTATCCTATAGGACTTATACCCTCACTCGATAGGGAGGGTAAGGGCGTAAGATAGCCTTCCAATGCCATTCAACACTACTACGGGTGTAAGACAAGACTGTCAAATCTTCCCGTTCTTGTTCAACTTTTTGCCATCGAGGACGTCCTCCGGAGTGCTCTTAGTAGTTTCTCCACGGGTAGCGTTGAGATCCTTCCAGGCGGGCGTGTTATGGACCTGGATTATGCTGATGATATTGCCTTACTGGGCGAAGAGCCAACATCTATCCAATAAGCCTTGGATATGATGGCAATGGAGGCATCTAAGTGATGGCTATTCATTTCGCCAATCAAGTGTAAAGTGCTCCTTCAGCACTGGTCAGGTGAACTGCCAAAATTTGCTACAAAGGATGTGATTCCCGATCATGTTGAGCAGTTTAAATACGTAGGAAGTCTGGTGGATGCTAGGGGTCGGATAGAGAAGGAAATCACGTCCAGAATTGCTAAGGCTAGACTGGCATTAACTAAACTTGAGTGGCTCTGGAAGAGATGTGATTTGAGCTTGGGTTTGAAAGGAAGGATATATTCCACCTCGGTAAGGACAGTATTGCTTTACGGACTGGCTTGCCGAAATACCTCCACGTGGTGCCAGCTGGGTGGGCTCGGTTCTCCGAGCTCAGCGAAAGGTTCGGCGGTGGTGTCTGAGGGTGTGGTGGGTTTTCGCCTGGCAAGCGTTCTCCTTATAAAAAGCCACAAAATCCAATGATGACACCACGACGCGGCGGATGTGAATCGCCGCTCCAAAAGTCACTGCCACTTGTCCTATCCAAGGACATTGTATGGTGCACAGGCAAAAACTGAAGTCACCAACCTATCAACGGGGTTATCGGGCTCCGAACTGGAAATTCCCAGAAAAGGGCGTATGAACCGCTTCGTCGGTCACCGGCCACCGATAGGTGCGACCCTCTCTCGCTCCACTGCCTTGTGGGTAAAGGCTCGGGGTGGGACCCCCTAAACGAAATCTCCCCTACTTCGGTGTAGGCAACCGGGTAGTATCATGCCTACGTTCAACGATGCGATGATGACAACGCTTTGTACCCCCCTTCTCGCTTTGTACATCTCATTGTTTATGTTGAACGGCACCATATCTGTATCAGATTGTGCAAATATAATAATATTGCTTTACGGGAGTGAATGTTGAACAGTTCGCACAGAAGAAGTTAGGAGGCTGGAGGTCTTCGACCAACGTTGTTTGCGTAGGATTGCTTACGTTCGTTGGCAACATCATGTTTGCAACTCTAAGGAAGCAACGGCACTAGCCTTCAAACAGCCATTAACCGACGCTACACCCACTTTGCTAACACGTGAGATCTCGTCCTCGAAACAACCGCCAGCAGAGATTCAACTGT
This sequence comes from Atriophallophorus winterbourni, assembly GCA_013407085.1. Taxonomy (NCBI): domain Eukaryota; kingdom Metazoa; phylum Platyhelminthes; class Trematoda; order Plagiorchiida; family Microphallidae; genus Atriophallophorus; species Atriophallophorus winterbourni. The sequence goes on along the minus strand of JACCGJ010000281.1, from coordinate 115,898 downwards.
CATGGTAAACAAAGCTGTCTACCCATTCTAGATTGACATTGCACACCGTTAGATTTGAAAGAGAGGCGCTCCATTCCTGGGTAAGTGATTTACTCTTGTTAGGCGCAAAGCACATGCCATACCTTGAAGTTCAAGTGCCAGTTGGTCCGGAGCTTCTTGCATTGTATGAGGGTCATCTCCAAAAAGTGCGACGTTATCCGCATACTCTAGATCGGTAGCTCTCCCACCCGGCAGAAGTTCAATGTAACGTTCTTTATACGATCCGAATTAAGTTGAAAAGGAAGACGGGTTTGAGTGGAGTAAGCAACGCTTTACTATTCTAAGATTGAGCGTAAAATAGCCGAAATGTAAACAAGATGTGTTGGTCAACGGCATATAGAAAGTATACAACAAACAATCATGAAATTCAACACCCGCGCCAATCAGACCAGCTAAAGCTTTACTAAGGAGATCGTCGATCGCGAAGTTAAAACGGAACGGCGAGATAGGGCAGCCCTGCTGCACCCCGCTGGAGATATTGAACGAGGACGACAGTTGTAAGCTCGAACCCTGATCGAGGCTTGACAATATAATGCTTTCAAGATCCAAATGTACTTCTCGGACACTCCATGTCTCAACAGACAGGTCCAAAGACTTTCGCGATCGATTGAATCGAATGGCGCTCGGATATCAAGAAACACCACAATAGTTGGCCTACGAAATGCGTGGGGTTGCTCCAGTAACTAACCGAATGCGAAGATTTGATCTATGTACCCTCGACCGGCACTAAACCAAGTTTGCTTCTCACGGATTCGCTCTTCCCGTTTAATATTCAACCGGTGAAGCAGGATAGAGGTCAGTATTTCAGAGCTACTGAAATGAGACTGATACCCCGATGATTTTCACAAGAATCGCGCCGTCCCTTTTCGAAAATCGGAGCAATTACTGATTTTCTCCAAGGGATCGGAACGCGAGCCTCATCCCATATGCTGGGGAGCAGCGCTTGAAGTTCGCGAACTAAAGTGAAACCGCTATCTTCGAACATTGACTGAAGCAAAGCATCAGCACCTGATGCCCGATGGCGCTTAAGGCTATGGAGTACACTGTAAATCTCTGATTGAGTCGGAGCCTTGAGAGAAATCGACCATGGGGTACAGTGTTCCGTATCCTCGAAATCAATGGGTGCATAAGGCCAGTTAAAGTGTGCCTCAAAATATTCTGCCAATCGCTCCATGCGCCTGTGCATGTTAAAAACTGGCGAACAATCTGCTTCGCGTATCAGGTCACTGATGCCTGGTCGCACGCTTCCAGTATTTCTGATGAGCTGGAACAATGTTCTGAAATTGCCTACAGCTGCCACCGATTCCATTTAATTAGCCTTAGAACTCCACCAACTTTCCCTGTCGGTTCTCAAACTGGCAACCAGTTTACGTTTAATAAGCCTTCGTGACGCATCATGTATGCTATCAGCAGAAAGCAACCGACTTCGGTCCATTAGTTGGAGAGAATTAACAGAAACACATAAAGTCAGCCGATAATTATCCAACGCGGCTGTTTCCAAAGAGGTTTGTATCAGAATGTATTGTTCGTCGATACTATCTTTGGAAACTACAGAAAGATGCCATCTCAAATTGGCATGAAACTTCCTGAGAATCGGGAGATAATCAAGCCTGGCAACATTCAACTTCTTTAAAATGCTTCTACGTTTCCCGATAAAACGCACCAAGATCTTAGCACAGACTTACGCATGATCTGACTCTAGACAGGTGCCCCGGTATGAACGGCCATCTTGCACACTCCCTCGCCACGAGTCGGTTATAGCAATATGGTCAATTTGCGTGAACAAGGCCGTCGATGGAGATTTCCAGGTGGAGCTGTGACGCTTCGAATGGCGGAAGTTAGTGCTGGCAAGGTAGAGTCTGTGCTCTGAGCACAAGTTAAGCAATCTTTCGCCGTTGTCATTACGATGACAATCGAGAGCAAATTTTCCGCCTGACAGTATATTAACCCACGTGCAGTTTCTGACTGTGCGGCACTTTGCCTGGATCAGGCTTGTGCTTTCATACATAAACCTTCCGCCTACGAAATTTTGGTTTAAAGATAGACGGCCTACACGTGCGTTCATGTTTCCAGCTAAGAAAACGATATCACTCCTCGATGCAAGTCTAATGAGTTCTTGTAATCTTCCATAAAACTCACCCTTGGTCAGTTCAGAGCTACAACTAGTCGGTGCATAAGCAGCAACCACAAACAGGTTGCGGAGTTGATTGCGAAATCGGCCTTTCTTGCACGAACCCTGTAGTCTTACTGCACAAAGGTGACTGTCGACTGAGATTCAGTCTAGCAGTGCGACCTCAGCTCTCACTCAAAACTATTCCGACACAAGCTTGACCACATACCATGGCATCGTCATCAATGGACAGGCGTAGATAGTGTGACTTGCGTAACTTCGAAATGTTACATAATCGCGTAACTGAGCTAGAGTTATGCATGTGTGTTTCCGACAAACAGCAAACATCGACATCGGGGCTATTAAATGTGCGAGCCAAGGCTGCCTGTTGTCCGATGCTCGCTAATGTCCGTACATTAAACCCCGCTAATTTGAATGGTACGCGCTGGCATTGAGACATCCTTAAACATGTCCCGGCCATCTCAAACGAGCAGGTATCAACATCTTAATCAATGGCTTCAGAGCTAGTGGTACATTTTCGGTTCTAGAAAAGCCTTTAAAGGAATTGTGCACTATGTTCAGTGTTTTGTATGATCAAAATCCGTGTGTAGAAAGCCAGTCAAGCGATACTTTAAATGCCCTAAACATCGCCTATATATTTTTGTATTCTAACATCTGGTGAACCGTCTACCAGATCTCGTTTTTATGACTTTACCATCACTAAGTTTCCCGGTCATTCCTCAAACTGTTAACAGCTTATCGCTTATTAAGCACGCACGCATTTAACAGAATGTAACGGTCTTCATCGATTATCTGGAATGTATTTGCACAAACTTAGGCTTTGGTCCACATCTATTCAAAGTTATACATGATTTGTTATCTTTGAAGATGTTGGAATGATTCAAATTCTTATTGCTTATCGAACATTTGCATCCGAACGCGCTGCTCACGCACACGCCAATCCTTTCCATTGCCTAAGATGCATTTACAACGGAACTGCTTCTACCAACAGGAGACGGGGCGATGGCGAGTGATTGGCGCCTGAAAACCAGATTGCTTCGTGCAGATGGAGCTCGTTAGCCTGGGAGGGCATTTCATCTATATGGTATGAATGGTATGAAAGCACAAGCCTGATCCAGGCAAAGTGCCGCACAGTCAGAGGCTGCACATGGGCTAAGATACTGTCAGGTAGCACAGTCCTAGACAGATATGAGAAAGGAAATAGAAATGGTAGTGAGACTCCAGCGTGTTTCAGCATGCAGCTCACTGCCGTTGGCCAATCAATTTAGGACGATGTTAGCCGTACAACACAGAAATGCTGCACGATTTCACGTCCGTGCACGCTTTTCATTTAAGGGAAGGAAAACCCCGATTTCAACCTCCGTTGCCTTGCGGGATACCCGATCGTATGAAAGGCTTCAGGAGAAAACCATAAGGAAAAATCTGAAACAGAGTCTGGTAGACACCACCTCTTTCTGGCACCCCCCTGCTGCCTTGCAGGTCGCACTTGGTTGTGCAAAGGCTAGAGAAGCTGACTCGAACAAACGCCGAGTGGTGCTGGGGACGCCGCTTTGTACCTAAATTCCCAAGAATCTTTATTGAAGCCGACTCATCCTCCAGGAGGAGATAGTCGCACAAAGTAAAGTAAAAGTAATTTTTGTTTAAAGTCAGATGTTTCATTAATAAGTAGTATATGACGTTCGAAAAGCAGGATGGAAGCACACAATTTAGCTTTTTTGTAAAGTAAAAGTAAACTTACGACCATTAGTGTCCACTGCATTACTCAGTCGGATGTTGATTATAAATACTCCTCCCATCGAGTGCCTTTATCCAATTTGTGTTGTTCAAAGTCCGTTCCTTGTACCATCAAAAATCACTTTGGACCTTTCCATCATTTGAGATGCTAGACATAGACCTACGTTGTCTTTCTGTAATCCATCTTGATCATGTTGATTTGGTGTGTCATCTAAGTTCTATTGCGCATTTTGTGAGTAGGTTTTACTTGAATGTGTTTAATTAACCTCCTTTGCCAATCTAGCTGGGAGTCGGATTGCTCTTAGCTAAACATCGGAGACCTCTATCGTAGGGTGTTATACTCGATAATAATACCCTGTGCTCTATGAGCTTTCATGAGCGTCCAAATACAATGACGATAGACTAACTTGTTTGTGATTTCGTCATTTGCAACCATCAATTATGGTGCTAATGAGTTGTCGGGCGCGGTTTTATCTTGAACTTCCATCGGTCTTGCTCAGAGCACGTAGTAGCGACATTAGTGCTACCCAGCAATTCGAATGCCAGATTTGGATGCATATCGAAGAATGAGGAAGAAAGTACAGAATATTATATGTCTGTGGTTATTCGGTAAAATCCATTTGACTTCAATGCTAAACCGCTTGACCTAAATTCTCGTTTCCCTTATCACTTCTAAGGCAGTGCCGACATTCATGCAACGAGATCTTAGATATCTTATGCTAATTACTGATTGATTTTTTATTCGTAATCACTCTATCCGATCATTGTAGTATTTCATATTTGAATGTGAATTTGCGACTTCTTTGATGTATTTTCAAAATTACAATCCGTTTATATTTCCTTTCACAGTTCATATCATGGATATTAGGATTCAAAACGTTCTGGTATCTTTTCCATTCAAGCCTTACGGATGTCAGCTATCCTTCATGAATAGAGTTTGTAGTCATTTTGTATCCAAATTTGACTTCAGGTGATTGAATCCTTGGAATCCAGTAAAAATTGCCTATTAGAATCACCCACGGGCACGGGAAAGACCCTTTCACTTTTATGCGCTTCTCTAGCCTGGTTGAATAAAAAGATTGGCAAGTTTCGTTTCTTATCCTCTAACTCAATTAGTGGATGCGGAAGCAATTCAGTGTAGTAAGCCTGTCTATGAATCTGTACCTAAACCTAGGTTGCAAACATTTTCAATCGAATTCTGAATATGAAAATCCCAGTAAGTATATCGCTATGTTGTTTGCTCCTACCTCGTTCAAGAATTAATATACTTTTACTTTCAATGTATTTCCATTTTCCAGAGAGATCGCACGATTCACAAACATTTAAAAGTGTTCATCTAAATTTTTTCTTCCTATGCGTATTTCCGTAATTTAAAACAGATTTCAACTTTTTTATTACATATCCGTCTAGTCCTGAGCAACCTGACAGTATTTTAGCCCACGTGCAGCCTGAATGTACAGCACTTTGCATGGATCAGGTTTGTGATTTCGTGCATCACATATTTTATTTAGAATAAGCTTCGAAACAATTTTCACATCTTAGTTGTTGCTGCCTTTTGATTTTTATTCGAACTTGTCTACTTTTACGATGACGGGTCAGATGCTATAGTTACAGTCAAAATCAAAAGCTACCGTAAATTAAAAAAATGAATAGAAATGTATTGTTATTGCCACACTGAGTAGTGATTGCTCGGCTCGACAATCAACGCTCTCTGTTGCAACACTGCTGGAGTGTGAAACGGGATGATTCATTTTGTGAGAAGAATATTTTACGTTGGCGTTGTTTTACAGCGAAGTAAACCAGTCGTATTTTCAGGCTGCAAAACGACAGCAACCCAACTGGTTTTCGCGCATGAATGTGAAACAAAAGATGAAACGTTAATGTCACGAGACTACATTGTTTGGCGCGTAATCCGCCACCGACTTGATTAATTACGTTGAAGAATAACCAACAGTTCGGTTGCTTTCATTTTGATAATGATGTGCGAAAGTTAATTCAAACTGATTAATAACAGCTGTTCGGTGAACGGTTTGCTCTTGCAATTCAACAAATTTTCTCGGTGCTGATTGCGATAGGGTCTGCCTTGATGCCTCTTCTGAAGTGTTTAACCGCAACTTGTTCTCTGTTTTGGTCTGTGTTGTGCGCCTGTCGCAATTCTGTTATCAAAAGAAATGCCACCTCTGCCGCTATTTTTGTTGTTGACTTAACGGTCCGATTCGGGAGGAACAATCGCTATCTGTATTATTTGTCGATATAACATCAAATCACTAAACGATTAACAATTTTGCAATAAACTGCTGAAAGTAATACGAAATTGTAAGACAACGCCAGGGAACTGCTGCACACGCTGTTAGAATGTACATGGGATGTGCTACTACCAACTTGTGCACTGACGTGCAATCGTACAGTACTTCTGTGCTGTGTGGCTAACACTGCTAAATTGATTGGCCACGGGTAGTGAGCTGCATGCTGAAACACACTGGAGTCTCACTACCATCTTTATTCTCTATTTCTCATTTCTCTCTAGTACTCGGCAACCTGGCAGTAATATCGCCCAAGTGCAGTCTCTGATTGTGCGGCACTTTGCATGGATCAGGCTTGTGCTTTAAAAAAACCTGCCAGCTTGTTAAGACCCAAGTATAAAAATTTAGTTAGCAATAGTAGCACTGAGACCGCACCGTGTTTTCGGCCAAATTTATTCACCACTGTTACTTTAGTAGTGTATTAGATATCACTAAAGTACAATGGTTCACGTGTGCATGCTGCTTATCGTTGTTCTGGCTATCACCCAAGGTTGAACGAATTTTCGTTCTCTGTTTCGAAACTATGCTTTAACGCTGTTTTAACCGGTTCCAAATTCAACCCAAAAATATTACTTTGCCTGATTTTGTGTGGATTCGCGGTGCGTAAAAACAAACATTCTAATAGTAACGTGCTTTTAAAATGCTTCAACCTTACTTTTATCATGTTATAGTAAAGACGCAGTCTCAGTTTTCATATGACTTATCTTGTTTTTATAGCCTCTGAAAAAGCAGAACATGATGTGTGCGACTGTTCTGAAACCGAAAAACAAGCCAGGTACCATGGACCACTACATTTTCATACCTTTCCTTAGCATTCAAGTTCCTAAGATTTATTACTGTACTCGTACACACAAACAAATATCACAAGTCATTCGTGAGCTACGAAGGACCAAGTACCGTCATGCAAGGTATGTTCCGTGATTAATGACCGTTCAACGATTCTTTCAAGAATGACCATTCTTAGCAGTCGTCAGCACTCGTGTATAAATCCCGTCATTAGGCAGGAACCTAGCATAATGGAAGCTTGTCGAAGTCTAATCACAGTAATCTTCGAATAATACCCAACCTTTGTTCAAGACTGGATTTTGTGAATACGATCAACCCCGTAAAAAGACCGATCTTGTTCGCAAATTGAACAAGTTGGATTCCGTTGGTGCATGGGATCTTGAAGATTTGGTGGATGCTTTAACTGAAGTATCATGCTTCGTTTGTTCATGCTTGAATATAGCTTCCAGCTTGTCCATATTTTTGTGCAAGAAAACTTGCGAAGACGGCCGATATCGTATTTTGTCCTTACAATTATTTATTGGAACCTATTAATCGATCTGCGGTATGTTTCTCTTCTTTTTATATCCATTACCATCACTAGAGTGATTTGGATTTGAAGGGTAACGTGATCATAATAGACGAGGCACACAACGTTGAAGATGCAGCTCGGGATGCGGCTTCTTTCAAAATAACGGAAAACCAGCTGTCCACGGCCAAAGATGATCTGGCCAAATTAGGTACGCCTGACCTCCCTTCTCAATCTCTCATTTTAGTCACGCGTAATTTTGAACCCGTTTCATGCACGAAGTTGATCGCTATGGTATGTTTCCAGAGTGTTTCCAATGCCTTCACCGTCTCTGTTAATGACTGACCCTATTATCAGAATGGTAGGACTGATTCCGTTGCGTTTACTTCAAGCTGCTAGTTTTTTCAATGTATGACTATTACTCTTCGTCAAAATCCAGTATTCAGCATGATCATTGAGATTCCGTTTTTTCTACTCGTACTAAACGTTTTATCTACTTTTCAAGTTTTTTATGCACTTGGGCCATTTTGTTTGCTTCATACATTTATCTCCCATAAATTTTTCTCGCGTGTATTTAACTCATTGCGATCATTTTCTTAAATTAAAAGACATCCGTTGCTGGACTGTCTTTCAATCATGACAACATCACTGAAAGGGGAGATTGATCAAAGAGCTGCGGAATGTGCTCTGGAATAAGCACTGACACTGGTTTGAAGTGACTAGGCCACATTTCCTATTGTATTGCATTAAGTTTTGTTTATGAGTGGGACGTATCCAAAGTGGCTTCCACTACGAAGCACTTTAATATGCATGTATGTGAATGTATGAGAATTGAAACCATGCAAAATTCTACAAGCATCACTAATTTCACTGTTGTTAGTTCACATGGCTAGTTACCAACTGTCGGCCACCATGAATCTCGTGGAATCTCCAGTGTTGTGATCGATAAGCTTCCGTTCTAAATCAATCCCATCTACTGCATATAGGTGCAATCACGGACAATATTGTGCTGTGCAGCTAAACTGTTAAATTGCCACCGGTAGTGAACTACATGCAAAAACACGCTGGAGTCTCACTGCTATTTCTTTTCTATATTCATTCATGATATCTGTCCAATCATGGGCAACATGACAGTATTTTAGAAAACCTGCAATCTTTGACTGTGCGCCACTTTGTCTGAGTCAGGCTTGTGTTTTTCGCTTGTCACAATCTGAAATGCTTGTTTCACTTCGTGTAATACTATCGAAGTCGTTTTACTCGATATTACACGGTACACTGGTAACGTCGTGCCAAATCGATATCTGGCTGCATACGTTACCCTCTGTAGTATAATTGCCATTATTCCTCTCTCTCACTCTCTCTCTATATAATGTTGCTATTTAGCGTGTTATGGAGAAGTTGTTTCTACGTTTGTGGCATATAACGCTACTCAAATGCCTCAGGCTGGGAAGAGATTCATAAATGCTTAATCGCGATCAGTCAGGTGGCAGTAAGCCTTAGGACCAAAACTGTGATGTTCAGGTGTCCGAGTCTCAACCTAGGTGTAGGATGTGCACTACCGATGAGTTTAAATAAGAACGAAACTCCAATCCAGTGCTTCCATCGTAGACCGTTGTAATAGGGCTTATTGATATTTCGAGGGGTTTACTACTGATTAGTAGTCACAAATATTAAAATACAATATATTTTTCAATCAAACAGACACTGGCGATTAATGTTTATCTACTAATCTCGAAAAGACTGTTATTCCCTCTGACGGTTTAGACTAGCGTCATGTTTAAAAGAAACATTAATAATATTATTCAACATCCTCTTAATTTTAGCTTCAGACCATAGCTTTAGTACTTTTTAGAAATTTAAACTAACATAAATGCTCTCGATAAAATTCGAATAAACGAGTCCATTCACAGCCTTGTTCCAACAGAGATACTGAATGGACCAATCACGTGTTTTTGTGAACTTTTTGAAAACTCGTGCCGTCGGTTTGGCCGTCGCTTAAGCCAAAAAAGTAGGTTAGATCAAGGCATATTTACCTCCTATACCCAAGTGGTATTGTGGACCATGTTACAGGTGAATGGTAACTATCTTGTGCAAACCTTGCTATTCCGAAACAAGATGGACTAACTTTGGCTTTGGTCACCGTACGAAACGGCGGAACCATTTTCTATTTCAGTGTTCATTGAGATAATAAGCAAGAAGTCGACAGCTTTGTTCACCTTGGCAGTTGTATCTCCGCTGTCGCGTTTGCTAACCTTCGCCATTTGTGTCGTCGTCGCGATGTTTTACTCCATACTAAAGGCCGAGTGCACAACACAGTGGTGCGTGCTACACTACTTTATGGCTGCGAACTCTGGCCCGTCGGCTTTCTGTTTTTGATACCCGTTGCCTGTGTATGATTGCTCGCAATCGGTGGCAGAATCGTGTTACAAATATAGATGTCTGCAAGCGGGTGTTAGGACCAGGTGGCCACGGACTGAGAGAAATGCTGATGCTTGCGATGGTTGGGACATGTTTTAAGAATGCCTCCTCAGCGTTTACCATACCGCGCCTTATTCGCGGAGCCTGGCTGAAGCTGGGAGAAACGACCTGGGTGGCCAGTCCATGACGTGGCGCGTTGTAATGAAAAAATTCACCGTAACGCTATGCTCAGTTGGGCGTATTGGTTTGCCTGGTTGGCTTCCAAAAGCTCCACCTTGCGAGATATGGCTGCAAACTTAAGTCAGTGGCTGTTGTGTATTTTATTATGTGTCATAATTTTTAAGCCAGTATTATTTGATGGAAAAAGACAAAAAATCACAAAATCGCATGCTATGGAACTACAAAAACAAGCTGCTTTTTACGCATTTGTTTTTGCATATACTGCTTGCTGCTTTCCCTTTTTCACGCGCTTGCTTATCTGCTTTTCCTGCTTCATGTTGCTTGACACTTTGTCTGGCTCCGGACTTGTGGTTCATGGTGATGATGCTGCTGATGACGTTAGAAGTAGCCACCTTTTAGCACGCGCTCCTGTAAAATCATTCATCACTGGAGCCCATCTCACTTCGCTTTATTTATACACGCTTCATTTCCTGATCTTTTTTCTTCCTCATATCTGTCTAGGTCTGGGCAACCTGACAGTATCTTAGCCCACGTACAGTCTCTAACTGTGCGGCACTTTGCCTGGATCAGGCTTGTGCTTTCATACTCATATACACGCTTCAAACCCAAATTTTACCGCTACATTCAATTTTGTGTAGCTCCAATACTCTCTGACGACGCTCATTCGATGCTCGTCAAACTATATTAATGGATTTTCTCTACACTGAAATTGCCGAGTTACCTTCGTAACGCATGGTTTAATATAGCGGAACGTAAATTGCCAACTAATCTCAGGCTTTGGTTATCTACTCAATTTCATCATTGGCAACAAAGTATTTACTCATATGACTATGTAAAAGACTACTTGTATCTCGCTCGATGCTAGAACTCAGTCCCAGAACAACCACATAAAATCTCTCAGAGCTTAGCACGGTGCTGATGCAGCTTCCGATCACTTCCTAACGTACGCCCGAATTTGAAGATTTGTCAAGAACTTATGGAGTAACTTCACAGAGTATGTAACGTGCTTTTTAACCTTACTCCAGTAATAAGGTCCATTTCACTATCTCTCAAGGAAGCATTTAAAAGTAAAACGCTGACTCACCAACAGGTCTGTTGTTGACCATTGGAACGTTTTACAGATCTCGAAAAAAATTTCAATTCCTTAAGTATGAAATACTATGGAAACTGATGCGGTATTACGGTTTATCGTAGTATGAACCTGAGCTTTTGATGCATGGGCAACCGCTAGTTCCTTTTTTTGAGCCACCCTGACGTACGCACAGATAGAGACAATTTTATGAATAATACTTGATAAGTACCAGGTATAATTCACGTGTTTTGCAACCAGAAGCTTTGGTTACTTGCTCTGGTGAGTCGCTCATGTTCCCCTACACTGCTACATTCTCACCATTCTTCATCATTCATCTTGCATTTTTTGTTCCCTTTCCGTTTCTAAGCTGAATTTTCGCAGCTAGATTTATCTGCATTATTATGTTTGACCTCGCATACTGATTTATCGTGGATTTTGCTTTTGTGATTACATAACACAGCTCGACGCCATGCTTCGGGTCATGCAACTTACTCGATCCCGATTGGTCCGGGCAGGTGAAACAACCGAGCCCACACACGTCTGGACCGGGCAAGAGATTTCCGGGCTCATGTCTGCCGTCGAGCTTGGACCGGGGCAGTTGTCCGAAATGCAGGTGATGTTCTACGCAATTGTACATCAATTCCTGAGCGACTCTAATTATGATACGACTGTATGGTTTGCTTATTAACCCTAAAATAGTTTTCTGATGCCGATCAGTTTTCTTTTATGAATCCACTTGTTTATTTAATGTCTCCGAAATGACACCGTATAGGTGTGAAACTTCATAAGCTAAGTGTGATCTAAGAGGATGTTGTATTTTTTGTTGAAAATATATACTACTTACAGCGTCTTTTTATTTTATTCTCTTGTTTGAAGTTTTTTATACTTTCTGGATAAACGAGCGTTAAATTAAGACAACGAAATCGAGTGAAACTCGCATGGGGCTTTGAGCAACAACTAGTGTGCAACCAAGGGGCAACTTAGTTCTAACGGCTTGACCAATTGCCACAATGGAATTGCTCCGATGGCATTCACCCGTCTATTGGTCCATGTCGTTCAAATTACCTGTGTGAACCTGCGGTACATGCGGTTGAACACGTAATTAGGAACTGTGCCTCCCCAGAGATTTTTCCGTTATTAATCCACCAAACATTTTCAATGCATTCAAAGGGATTAGTGCTGATTCAATGTTAATTCTTCATTGCTACAGTCAGCTCATCGTGCCTTAGTTGCCAAGGTTACGGAGAACAGCGAGAGACCGGGCCGCTTTCCAGTGGAATCACAGTCGCCTAAACCTAACGGAAGTACACTTCATCTATTCGACTCTGTCTTCACAGCATTGAAATACATGTTCCGGTGAGTAGTGTTCATTTTTCATCATGAACATGGAATTTGTTTCTGTTTTCACCTCGCCTTCTTACTGGTTACATTCGAAATCGTCTCTACGATCTTTTAGTTTTATTCTCCTATGCATTCTAGGCTTCTTTCGTGTCAATGTTTATAATTTCCCTGGTATATAGTGAAACAAGCTTCTCAAAATATATATCCATGCTATACAATGTATTTCTCCCTTCCTTTCATATCGTACACATTTCTTAACTCTTATTTCTTCAACTTGTTTCCTTTTTGATTTTGTCACAACTTTTTGCTCATCGGATGTGTATTATCGTTTTCGGACAATCTCCACTACATCATCCTCATACCTTACTTTTGCAACACTGCAATATCGATTTGAGTTTAATGCGAAAACACTGGAGTCTCATTGCCGCTGCTATTTTCATTCCCAGATCCTTCTAGACCTGAGTACTTACGATATCTTAGCTCACGCGCAGTCTCTGTCTGTTTAGCACTTTGCCTGGATCCAGTCTTGAGGTTTACAGCAAAATCACTTCAAGCTGAACTTGAAAGTATCGTGGAGACGTTTCTAATCTAACATTTTTATACGAGCGACAGTGTCATCCTCATTAATAATTCCTGCCCACGGCATCATGATTTAGTCAAAATGTCATCTTCTAGATCATCTTACTACCTCTGTTCATTTATTAAATCGAAGGCCAACTTGCCTCTTCAATTTGCTATGCATAGTGTGCTGTTATCATTCTTTTCCAAATAAGCCAATTTACTAAAAACTGGCCCAGAGCTACAATTTCAAATCTCCTGAATAAATCTCCTTACCCGTCGGCTGGCCCAGAGCTACAATTTCAAATCTTCTGAATAAATCTCCTTACGCGTCGGCACCAGTTGCAATGGCTCTTGCTAGTAAATATACTCAGCAGCTAATCTTGGACTATATGTATATCTACTCATGTAATTCTTCACCCCACGTGATTGTTAGTTGTACAGTTTCCCAATCATCTAAATTTTTCTTCCCGATCTTTCGCCTTACCTTAACTTGTTCCGTGTTATCTTCGGTTCCATTCTGTTCTAATCCACAGTCTTCCTTTTTCCCTAGAGATGACCAGCGCCATTTGGCGGATTATCGCGTTGTGCTGACCGAGACCGTAGACTACGAGCGTAAACCGTCCGTCCTACCACTTGGAGACCTCTCACAAACCTCATCTCCATGGTTTTCCAAACGATCTGCCAAGGTTAAGCGCTATGCTACATTGCTTGTTAGATTTTCAAGTGTCGCTCTCGTATTTGAACACATGAGAAACGTACCTATTTTTATCCCTCGTGTTCAACCATTCGATGCTCACATTTTTGTTATGTTAGAATTAACAATATGCTACTGTAATGCGTTGTGAGTGTTTCTTGTTTGCTGGTGCACTTTTCTGTTGAAGAGTACAAACAGCATGAACCGCATCATTGAGTATGATGGATTTGCAAGTGTGTCGAACAAGACAAATGCATCTTGATCACTTTGCATTGTGTACAATCCAATCCAATATTGAAAGTGTACATTATAAAAATCGCCAAGCGATGTGAGCGAATGAATGTGCTATTTGTTTGCTTCATTAATCGTGTGTCGAGACAAGCATTCGATTTTTTTCTTAAAAATCCTTTAAAGGGTCGTTTTCCATCGTTGGTTCGCACTTTATAGCCGAATCGTAACTCCGTTTGAAATAGCCTTGTTAGCTCAAAATTATTATTGATGTTATTGGTTGGACTTTGAAGTTTCCAACTAATCGCGAAGCCTCTGTAACACGTCCTGCTTTCTATCGCCGAAACCTTAGCGTATTTGTTCTCTGAACCTTAATCAATGATGTCGTTTATCATACTAGTATGTACTTCCATCGAAGAACCCCGTGTTTCAATTGATGTTTGCCGTGAGAATTATGTTGTCCCCCTTTTTCAATTAGCCAATGTTTAACTATTTTTTAAACGTGCCGTAGAATCCGTTAACCCATTCTTTTTTCGCCGTTCTTTTACAGTCTCGTCTCGTCGAGTCCCGTGAACTGAGTCTCAATTTTTGGTGTCTCAACCCGTCCGTGATATTCTCCGAAGTAGCTAGCGAAGCGCGATGTGTCATCCTTGTTAGCGGAACTCTTTCTCCACTGAATGCTATGGAGGCTGAACTGGGAGTGCCATTTCCGATTCGATTGGAAGCGAATCACGTGATCGGCAAAGACCGCCTTCTGGTTGGCGCTCTTTCGCATGGTCCAAACGGGCGCAGAATGTGTGCCACCTATCAACAACAGAGTACCTATGATTTCCAAGACGAATTAGGCCAAGTTTTGTTGCATGCGAGCTTTGAAGTTCCCGGTGGTGTGCTCTGTTTTTTCCCATCCTATAGTCTTCTGGACAAATTGTTTCAACGTTGGGAGGTAAGACTTTTGGGGCTAATAGTTCTTTTTTTACTGTGAGTTGTCTAATTATCCAACCACGTTTATTTTGTTCAGCAACACCACTTAATGCTGCAGCCGATTATTTCAAATTTTTTATCACGTACGCCGATATAAAAACCGGTTTAATAAAAGGTCGCAGCCGGCCATTTAATGCCTTCCTGCTAAAAACGTACAAATTGTTTGAGTGAGCGTAAAAGCTTCCTTTTGGAATCTGTTCATTAGTAATCGTTACTACCTCCGAAGCTTTACGAACTTGTCGCTTGTTTCCAAATACATCGTCTTTATTTTAAAAACATTTGGCCTAAGCTTCGTTGCTGCTCTCATCTCCTGCTCAAGGTCAAACGTTCTTTATTAATACATTTTATGCAACTACTTCACGCTCCAAGTGCAAGGTGTCACATTTGCAAGACACCATTGATTCAGTTAAATATACAAGTTCAATATATTCACCCATCTCTTTATCCATTCATCAATCTGTCTATCCACTTATCTATCTCTCTGCCTCTCTCCATCTTGCTATTGAAATGAGTAAAAACTCCGTTGAGCTTATTCACGAAGCATTCGTTTGAACGTTGGGTTCAGTGTTTGCATCTACTAAGTTACCCAATCCTGAGCATTCACAGAGAGTGATACAAAGGATCATCTAGATTTGATCAGCAACTTCGATATACTATGTGAATCGTTCGTCTAATTTTACCGGTGTCATCATTTTCCAACGCAGTGTGATATTGTAGCGTGGAAGAGAGAGAGGGGCCGGAACTGGCCGCTTATCGCAACATTCGGGTCATCGATCCAACATGAACCGCTTAACCCCCCCCCGCATTGCACGCATACGCTAATCGCGTTCACCCACGAATCCCACAACACAAAAGAAAGTTGATTGGTCAAAGGCGTTTATTACACACAAGACAAATAATGAAGCACACGCCTATCTTATGTAGGCAAAACAAGCAATGACAACGGTAATTCTCAACATGCCTGTCCCTGCTGCCACTTCGATCTGATTTGTTAGTCGATTTCGTACCAACCGGTACACTTCAAGCTCTCACCACACAGGGCTCGTTTGACCGACATTGACGAACTGCATATCATCGCGATTGCGGTTTACATTTTCCATCTCATACTTCCAAAGATGTCGCTCGAACCGTTCTAATGCAATCCTTCCGAAACCCAAAATCTTACGAGTTCGCAATTGTCCTCGTAGGACTTTTCGGCGCTTTTTGCTCGTGTTGTGCCGGAGGTTGAAGTTCT
The DNA here is from genome assembly GCA_013407085.1 of Atriophallophorus winterbourni. Lineage (NCBI taxonomy): Eukaryota > Metazoa > Platyhelminthes > Trematoda > Plagiorchiida > Microphallidae > Atriophallophorus > Atriophallophorus winterbourni. The sequence goes on along the minus strand of JACCGJ010000281.1, from coordinate 99,688 downwards.
GCATATCATTCGAAAGCTCGTGATTAGCACTCATCGCTAATGCACGTCACACCTCCACAACATGTATGATAGAGAATTGTTTAAGCAGGAGTGTTTTAACAATTATATTGTTTTCTCGAGAGCTTCGTCGACCGTCTGCTGATATCTCGATTGGTTTAGCCGAACATTCTGCGAAACAGTGATTAACGTCATTTGGTGTGTTTGGTGCTATTTTCTTTAGACTACCGGCCTTTTATCGAAATTGCAAGAAATTAAGCACGTCATGGTGGAACCTCGGTCTTCTGTCGGTTTGGACTCTTGGTTGGAGGAATTTTACAAAGCGGTCGACGAAAACTGCCCCCCACCCTCCATGCTCCACAAGCGTTCGCATTCCAAAAATGGCGCGCTGGTGTTGGCAGTGTGTCGTGGCAAAGTTAGCGAAGGCTTGGATTTCGCTGACTCCTATGGCCGTTTAGTGATCGCAGTTGGCATACCATACCCTGCGTTTAACAATCCCCTGGTAAGCGATTTCCATGTTTTGGTAAAGTTTAAAGTCGTTCGATTTCAAACATAGTATAACTACCGAACATTTTGGTTTGTTTTAATTAAGATGCCTTGTGATCTTTGAATCAATGGAAATTTTTTAGATAAGTTGATTGGCACTGCATTCCTAACGCATATCCGACGCCCAATGTTCGCAATAAACGACAGGCTTCTTTAAATTTTCTGCTGGGAAAGTTTTATTGCTTCGAGGCGTCATATGTATGTAGCCAATCACAAGCATGTTCCAGGCAATGTACTGCACAGTCATAGACTGCACTTGGGAGAAGATACTGTCCTGTATTATTTTATTATTATTATTTTGCACCAATCTGAATACAGATATAGTGCCGTTCAACATAAACAATGAGATGTACAAAGCGAGAAGGGGGTACAAAGCGTTGTCATCGGCATCGTTGAACGTAGGCATGATACTACCCGGTTGCCTACACCGAAGTAGGGGAGATTTCGTTTAGGGGGTCCCACCCCGAGCCTTTACCCACAAGGCAGTGGAGCGAGAGAGGTTCGCACCTATCGGTGGCCGGTGACCGACGAAGCGGTTCATACGCCCTTTTCTGGGAATTTCCAGTTCGGAGCCCGATAACCCCGTTGATAGGTTGGTGACTTCAGTTTTTGCCTGTGCACCATACAATGTCCTTGGATAGGACAAGGGGCAGTGACTTTTGGAGCGGCGAGTCACATCCGCCGCGTCGTGATGTCATCATTGGATTTTTGTGGCTTTTTATAGGGAGAACGCTTGCCAGGCGAAAACCCACCACACCCTCAGACACCACCGCCGAACCTTTCGCTGAGCTCGGAGAACCGAGCCCACCCAGCTGGCACCACGTGGAGTATTTCGGCAAGCCAGCCTACTGTCATGTTGTCCTGGTATCGTGGCTTCATCATGAACAGTCAATACTCTTGTACTGTTTCAATCAAAATTCATAAATGTCGCCAGCATTCGCCAAACCTAGCTGGTAATACTTGTATCAATTAGTCGGGTGTGTAATATGAAACACAAGCCTGACCAGGCAGTGCCGCATAGTCATAGACTGCGAGTGGTCTAAGATACTGTCAAGTCTAGGCAGATACCCAAGCTTAGACGATATGGGAAATGAAAATAGCAATGGCATTGAGACCACGCGCGTGTTTTTCGCATGCAGTCACTACCGGTGGCAAATCAATTTAAACACGGTGTTTTATTACGCACAAGTGCTGCACGATTGCACCGCGATAGTCGAGTAAATAACACTTGAGATGTGCCTCTTTAGATGTTATTACCGGTCAATGTTCATTGTTCGTTTCATTCCATCATTTTCAATAGTTTTTTCTACTCTTTTTACTGGTTATCTGATTATTTGCTATTTAAAATTCAATAATGAATGGAAATCATCTTTTCCTCAGGTACGACAGAAACGCGAATTTAACGATACCACACGTCGTCGGGCATCTGACGTGAAAACTTGCCCATCACCTAGCTCCTCGTTGCTACCCTCGTCACCTAGCCCCACAAACCGGTCCTTTTCTGGTGGCGTGGAGTGCGATTCCAACAACCGACGCGTTCTAAGCGGTTCCGAGTGGTATGATGCGCAGGCTTACCGAGCGTTGAATCAGGCTCTCGGACGTTGCATACGTCACATGAACGATTGGGGTGCAGTGCTTCTGGTTGATGCCCGCTTCGTAGAACAACCGTCTCGTTACATGACTGGCATCAGTCGTTGGATTCAATCGAGGTAAGTCTCACGTTATTTTGCCAAGTCACTCTGGACTTGCTTTAACGTTCACCGTTTTTTCGTTCCACAGGGCAACAGGATATAAGGACTGGTCTTCTTTTGTTACATGTTTGCGGACGTTTGTCAATACGCATCAGATATGCACCAAAGTCGATCGAGAGGCTGAAGAGTTGGCTGATATTTTTGCATAATATTACAATTTTACGTACCGAACACATGATACTGTAAATAAACAGCTCTCTGCATCACTGCAGTGTTTTTATTCACAAATATCTTAACTTTCGTATAGCCATGTGTCACCTAGCACGAATTTTTGTTATGCTATCCTGCACCCCAAATTTCGCGGGCTTATGCATTAAAGCACATGCCTGATCTAAGCGAAGTGCCGCACAGTCATGAACTGCACGTGGGTTAAAATACTGTCAGGTTGCCCAGCCTAAGCAGATATAAGAGAGTGTATTAGAACTAGACCCCGTATTATCGATACGACTGCCGTGATACGTGGAGCGGTCTACAATTTACTAAACGCTACCGTTGATTTAGAAATGCGAGCCGAACTCTCTATTTAAATAGATGTTTCTGTCTTACGAGCACGTTAAGCAAATTCTTTATTATTGCAGTTTCTCTCGGATCTATATCCTATAACCAATCTTCACAGCTGACAAATGCAATGCTCATTCCAAAGTGTGGTGCCATATTACATGCTCGGTCCAACACAGCCTTTGCATTTGTTTAGAGTTAAAGAGGAGTACTGCGTAGACTGAATCAAAACCTTTCTATCACAGCCAATCCTCGTGGTCGAGTAGTACTACAGTTCCAGTATGACGTACATCCTCTTAAAGACCCGTGCGGTTGTAAGGTGCAGAGTGCATTCCGAAAGAAAGCACGATACTCGTAGTCTGATCAAAGAGACGAGCATCTTTGTGTGAATCGACGATTTCTGAGTATGAATCCCAGCGGTTGGTAGGTGTTTTCTAGTGATTTACCAGTAGACTAGTAGATTCGATGATACCTACTAGACATGGCACTGTTGAATAGCGAATTGATGTCATAGCATGTAACATTTAAAATCCCGGAAAGCCCTTCGACAAGCTTACAAATATGAACTTTTCTACCAAAGAATTTTAGTACGTATCTAGGGCGGACGGTCTCATGGTGTGAATCTGTGTAAGTGTTCCGCCTTTTAGTTGGTTACTTTGTTAATCCCGTTATTGGTATTTCCCATATTGTTCCGTGGTTTTTGTAAAGCTTTATACTTTGAATTGAATTGTCTGTCGATAAATTAAACATTCTTCAAAGGTGTACGAAATCGTTCAAAAATGTTTGTACGTTAAGCTCTGAGCCCGATGGCATACCACTGACTTCACAAATACATCTAGGTGTCCAAATATCTTAATTATCTCAGCTGGAATAACAGCAGCTGGCTTGATTAGGCTCCTTGAAACGCACTAAGCTTACACACTGATCATTACCTTCATCAAGGTCACATTTTGTCCTAGCATTAGCTGCATGTGGTTAAAATCGATGACAGCGTATATTAGCTGTCTGGTGCTGCACGTCTTACTATTGACATGAAGCGAGTCTAAAACTGGTTAGAACAGTTATTGCTTCTGACACAGAAGCTTCGTCAGACCAAGGGTGTCAGTGCGAATAGAGATCAGGGTTATATTGCATTCACCTGACCAATCCCAAGCTGGCTAAAAACTGGACAGGCCATGGTGTGCGCTGAGCTTGTTAATAGAGACTGACAAGTTTAAAGCCAATTGATGCACATACCACTACATGTAGTGTTGTCTTAATTGTTCTGGCTGTGTGCAGGTGTAAACGACATCCGCTGACCGATTGGTTGTGTAAACCGTGTGCACACTATGGGTCACGCACGTTAATGTTTATCCGTTGCAGAACCGGACACCAGATTGTAGAGATATCAGCCCCATCCACCTTGTTTGCCGCATTCTTTTCAGCTTTTGTGATCTCAACCGTAAATTCGCTCCATGTATGGTTTTATCCCACGCCTTATCACTTTTACGTTATCAAGACGAACGCTATGACCTGTGTCCAGCACGTGTTCAGCTGATTGACATTCACCGGAATTGCGTGGCTGCTTACCGATTCGCATTTTAGGTTGGTTCATCCTAGTACTGAGCTCTCTGGAAGTTTGCTCGAAGTGTACTCCCGAGCAACCCTTGCGGTTGATTTTATATACACAATTCTTAGCGCAGCCTGAAGGTCTTTTATCCTTCCATACATTGCTGAATCTAAAACCGGTTTTCTGTCAGTAAACGCGTTCATTATTGATACAGCACATAATTTGATCGATAAGCTTCCGATTTAGACAACTAGAGCAGCTTACTGACCTAATTTTCGTGGGCTTCTTATACTAGTGTTACCCACTTATGTATACGTTTTCAGCTAAGATTTACCGCTATGATTTTTCCAGGTTGGTCGCTGGCGAAACAGAATAGTGAAAAATGATATCTATAAATTCGTAGGGAGAAGTGGCATGAAATATTTGCAGAGCAAAAGTCAATTTGTTTTCGCATACTCATCCTAATATATGCAGCAAGCAACACGATCTGGTTCATCGTGTGTGATTGTCAAGGAAGTTTGTCTTTCGTTTTGTTGTAAAACTGAACCTAGTTCGTATGCTGGAATACTGCCTGGTATTCCTATACATGAAACAATTAAGGTTTTCAACCAAGACTTTAAGCTGAAATATCTGCACGAATAAGTCAAGCGGACACCACTTGGTATAGATTAAAGGATCACGAGGAAGCATAGCTTATTGCATCAATTTGGGGCCAGTCTCAGTGAGATACGGTTCGTTCGCAACCGAAACCTTTGTACAAGGAATCCTTATTGCCCGTGGACATATTATAGACGCTCTTTGTGGTTTCACTCCGCCTATTCGCGGAGCATTATCCACTGTATCGGAAAAAACAGTCAACACAGAAGTCAATTACTTGAGCTGTATAGTCACGTTTCCACCGCTGCTGTTTTAGTTGTGTTGTGTAGAATTCCATCCTGTGTTTGTATGCGGAAAATATGTCTGAAGTATCTGATAAAGCTGGGCCGTAATTGTAGCGTCTTAACAATATTCGTTTGATTCGTCGCTCTATTATATTCAATTCAAACTGCATTAAAAATCAACCAATTCCACATGAAATATATGATCTGTTGAGGTTGACCAGTAAATTGTTTGTTCAAACGCATTTGCGGTGAATTCATCATGTCCAAAGCTTATCTGGATCCAAGTATTTCCAATCTTCTTTTCTGTATGGATAGTAATCCGCGCCACTGACGTTACTCGTGTAAATTCCACTGAGTATGACGGAATCACGCGCCCATTCGTTCCAATAGTCGCTGAGTACCGTTTTGGCGAAGCAACACTCGATGTAGCCTCGCTTATCTGGTCTCCTCGACCCTACTAAGGCACAATTCCAGTTTTCATCAGCGAAAAATCCAACCTTGTACAATTCGGGATCGATAGTGATGGTAAGTCCACCATAACTGTGTATTTTCGGTACATCAGCCAAATAGACGTTCTTCACACAGAAACACCTCGTCAGTGGGATAATTGTACATAGTGCAATGAGCGTGATGAGAAGTTTGTCCAGCATTTTATCAAACAATAATTATTTAGTCTACTGAATACAGATTATTCAACTAAAATTTGAACCATAATATCGGTCTAATAACACGTGATTTCATCTGATATTTATCGATTAGGTTAAAATCGGGGCAAACCTTTAGGCTGTTAAGTAATTTATGAAGCGAAAATTCCGAGAATTAAAACTAAAGCTTAATCTGAATCCCTGATTGTGGCGCAGCAGAATTTGTTTTGAATCTGAGTGAACTTGAGTGCAGATTCTGCTAGAGTGGAATGAGAATTTAAAGGAAGCTAGATAGGCGATGCGTTTACTTCGAAAAATTGGAAATCTAGACGCTTCGTAAGGTTGAATTCAACGGGTCGCCATCTTTCTTCATAGACCTATCTTATTCGAAAGCTCGCATTTTGTTAAGATATTGGATCATCTTAATGAAAGCAGCGGTACAACATGTCAAACAACCACCAAATGTCTTCTTCCCTGTAGCTATAAAAGCGTTCTCTAAAAAACCAGTTAACAATTAATTTTATGTATCGTTGATGTAAGAAGGAAAACTATGGACGAGACGTTGATGCGAGAGAATAGCTGGCAGTCGCTTCTAATGCAATCATATTTGGATGGCTATATTCGTCGGAATGAAATGAAACCAACGAATAGACTGAATGTCCAGGCATTTTAGGAACGATGGAATTTAGCGATTGCCAATGCAAATAGTGCCGCATGAACCTTGATCATTTATCACTATTATGCTTCAATTCCGAAACCGAAAAATATCCTGCGTAAATTAGCAATGCAATGTTGGCGATTCCCCTTGTTTATTAATATCTATTACCCAGATTATTTCTTCTAGATTGTGAGTGTCCTGTTATATCTTATGTATGGCAACTGTGAATACATCACCGGATCTATTAATGTTTGAATTTTTCGCTATAAATAACCATTACAAACGAGAGTGTTGAAAATTAACTCGATAATCAAATTATGTATTAGGTGATTCCATTCACCTTACAATGACGCAAGTCATCATACAGCTGTAAAACGCCACTAGCGTATCAAGTCTTCAAATCATTTTATTTCTCCATTCCTCTCTCAACTTTTGCCTTTCCTCTTCGTCCTCGCTGTTGTCGATATCAATTGCAGCGAGTTTGAAGAAATAAACGACAAATACTTTCATGCCATTCATGAAGTTTTCAATTGACAAGCGTTCGTTGTTTTCGTGCTGAAAATCCAGACTCTGTCCCATCGGAATAAGTACCACATCTTTTCTGGTCGATTCCTGAAAGTGAACGAATTTTCGTGAGTTTTTGTCATCACACAAATCGAATTTTATTTAATCAATCGTTTTATATTGCATACAAATAAAAAAAACATATAACCACCTGTGTGTTATAGGTTGGTCGTAGCAGCATTAGTACAATGTCATGGACGTTACAATTTTGTTTACCTTTTCTCCGCGGCTTCAAGGCACTCGGATCTTGATCATAATGACTCTGCATGATGAGTACAATCAGTAAAAAACCGGTCGTAGAGTATTTGTGATGGGTAGCATGCAATTTTTTAACCAAGCTGGAAGTATGGTGAAAGATGTTTGGGACTGATGAAGTAGTCAGTAACATGAAAATAAGTTCGAACGCAATCTGTGGGTGCAGTCGTTGAATAACGTTTCACATATGTGCCAGAGGTTCCGTCAGACCAAGGGTATTTGTCATAACAAGAAACAAATTAAAGTATCACTCCAACCACCAACTCTAATTGGTCGTACCACTAAAAGACCTATTGAAATCCAAAGATGTTATGTCCGGTATACAAAGACAGGATCGATTAATCGGTTTACCCAGCCCAGCGTGAAATAGGTCAAGGTCAGTTGACACTGCGGTTCACAGGTTCACGGCTATACATGTGACAAACCTGCATTTATATTGAAAAAGATTAACAAAAGTAAGCTTTATTCGTGTAGACGAATATTAAGCAATCGATGCTTGTTTCAGTACTTTGAGTGTAACGGACAACGATTCTGTTGTCAAACCGCTAACTGACGGTTACATGATCTCATTTTCGCCTTTCACATAATTCTCCTTTTAGTCCGTGTTGTTGACTGATTAGGGTATGAAAATTCTTAAAACCCTAATTCACTTACACAATTTGAGATTTTTAATCTATTGGCGAAAAACCATAACGGAATGATAATTAAAATTAGTCAAAAGTGGGCAAATGAAGTCTTCTTCATACCTCTAATGCAATCGCCACAGGAATGGCGGCTCCGTCTCGCGTTAAATCAGGGTCCTGTTTCCAGACCATTTTAATTGCATTGAATGCAGCTTGATAATTTGAGCACGAATGGTCTGCTAAAAACGGTCTTCCGTCCCGAAACACTTTGATTTCCAAAATGTTGGGTGATCCACGTTGTCGATGTACAGTCTCGAGATATTCAGTCACCTTCTTTGCCACTTTCTTGGGTGGTTGATCCGGAACTATCCTAACAGAGAATTTCCCCATTACCTGTAATTGTGAATTGGTTAATTATCTTACAATAATGACTCATATTTTAACTTAGACGTATTATTCATTTTTTATAGCAATCGTAGTAATGAGCACTACGTATTTATACTCTCTATCTGCACTGTTGAGAAGATTGTTAAGTGCGAATTCCTCGTCTTAATACAATATAATCGGCGTACAAAAATAGGAAATGCCAATTTGACAAAGTTTACAATAGACCATCTTGGACTTGCGTATTTATTCATCCAATGCACTCTATGGCTGTTTGCGTGCTCTGTGCAATGACTAGTATCACATACGCCAAATTAAGGTGAATCATCATAATCTATATTTTTCTTCATATTTCTCAGTCTGCGTAATTTGGATTGCTAGAAGCAATCTCGTCGCTTGCGCAGTTGATTGGTCAGCTGAATAGAAAAGCAACGACAGAGATTGAACTATAGAACTATGCCTACTTTACAGATTGTAACCAGCATAAAAGATTAACTGCAACGTCGAACTATGACATAACGGCTTTGTCCGTTTTAAAAGTACCAGGATTCCGATAACACAAGCTAAATGCTAACTATAATTTTAACTGACCGTTTTTGATATTAATGTCGGGGCACCCGGTTTGTCGAATGAGTGTTCCACACCGTGAATGGTTATAGATGGGAGACACCAACGACGGCGTAGTATATCGATTTTGTCGTAGCTTCGAAGTCCTGGAGCAGCGATATCATTTTGATAAACGCTAGGCTCGAAGTCCAGTTGACCGAAACGTCTGTAAACAAGTTTTAATCGGTTGTTCTGTTCATACGAATGCAGTACTAAAGTTAAACCCATAAAATTATGAAAAGGCCACGATTATTACACACACGATCTTGAAATTAAATGAATACAATTCACGCTTCATTAGAACCACGGTGTAAGAAAAATTTCATGAGATCCAAGCTTCGATTTCGAGAATTCATTATTTGCCGTACACGCCTGTTGTGTTCTACCTCTGGAATAACTTTGGGGTATGCAGCTGAGGCGTCGATGGTGATACGGCGAAAATATTACTCTGGATGTATATCGCATTATGGGAGGACACGATTACAGAAATCCGTACATTAACGAACCTCACCCAAATCTTCAAAAAAGGAAGTTTGCGATTAATTGGTTCTTCTTCGCGAACTATTTTGATGAACATGGATTCCTGATCGGTCTCAAATATATTCAAATGCATTGCATCCAAATCTAATGTTCGCCTTCAAAAATTACAGCATATTTCTCTTAACTTCGAATTGTATAGCAACCAATGCAGATAATTTTTGATTTGACCTTGTGTTCCGCTACATTGATGTATGGGTGGGAAACAGATGGCCCAACGGATATGACGTTTGACTTTCAATCGGAAGTTTCAGGTCTGAACCATTTACATTTCTGGACATGTGCTTAACCCAGACATACACCATACACAATTGCAAAACGGGCATTGAAAGTAGCTGGAAAATTAACTGCAATATTCAAGCAGGGTGAAATCGTATCGCCTAGACCACTTCGTGCTAAAGAATCCGGAGACAATCACTATCGATCGGATGAAGAGCTTATTTTCAGTTATACTGTGACCTATAATTCCTTTAAAGTATGAACCACCTAGAGTTCGACAAAAAATGCGTAAATTTAATCAAGCGCTGTAAAGGTGTATACTGATGGGAGGGAGACAGCTGCAACATGGCGTTTGTTACCATACATCATAACGAGCTTTGCATGCCACTACTCTAAATAATATACTAGATCAGTCAAATAGTCCTATGAGCTGCCTTCAACCAAACGACGACGAAACATGATCCTAAGCAAGTAGCCACTCCGAAATGGAATCACGCAGAAACTTATGTTTGTTTGAGGCAGGTCAGAGTCATTACTACTTTTACAGAACGAGATGGGTGTGATAAACAACTGCGTTTGTAAGACAGTAGTTTAGGATCCACAATATATCGAATAATCAATGGGGCTTGTACATATTAATTGGTGTATCTTCGACTCTATCACATCCAGCGAGCATATGGTGAATATTTGTGTTGAGTATATCATAAATAACGTATATCAGAGATCTACAAATGTCTCAGGCGTGTTTCAAGTCAAGAATGGTAGATATCCTTTCGAATTATTCTATTACATACTCTGACCTTCATTTTCAAATGCTGTCACAAATTACAATGTTTCAAAAGGTTACCGTTGCTTCAGAAACGTGAACCAATATTTCGTTAATTTTAGCGAGAATTCAAACTCACTTTTTAACCAAGTTTATTGAAATGTGAAAAAAAAATTAGTGCATCAAATCGAATAGGACTGTTATGAGCCTCGATCGATTTTAAAGGTGTGTCAACTTAAAGTAACAGCGATATTCGGTTGGAATATGTTTAGAACTGATAGTGTATTCATAATGTAAATAGATTTGAGTGCAATCGGTTAGACTGCTACTTACTCCCTGTTCTGATTATCACCCTTGGTCTGACGAAGCTACTGTGTCAGAAGTGAAACGTTACCCCAAACCTGCTCTAACTGACTGCACTCGAATCTCTGTGATATTATCCGTGGAGAAGCGGCGTAGCATTATCAAATCGGTAATTAATTTTCAACAAAATTTGATTGGTCGATTCTCAAATGGCCGTCACTATGCGTTTCAATACGCAAGATTCAAGATTCAAGAATTTATGGTATAAAAAGCTCGTAGTGGTACACCATCACAGGATATTCGTATAATCATGTGATCTGCCGGGCAAGAACATTGATAGTGTCTCTTTTTCTTGTTTGCGTATTTAATCCAATTCTTGTATCGTAATTGCACGTCTTCAAGTTAACTAAATCTTCAAAATTACCATAAAAGTTTGATGGCATAATAAAATGCTAATTTGTAATCAATGATTAAAAATTAATTCTAATCAGCCTCGAAAAAATGGTTTATCATTCTAGCTCATTACTTCATTTCTTCTGGATCCAATTCTTGAATGTCATCGTAAATACCAGGAACCATGGGTCTTCCGCTGCTGTCATTCAACACGGAGAGCAAACTAACCAAATCTTCTAATGGTTCCACAACAGCTCCACCATGACAACCTGAGTGCAACACCCGTTCAGGACCTTTAACCGTTACGTAGAAGTAGATTACTCCACGCAGTCCATAGGTTAGGCACGGTGTATTCTGTCCCAACCAATAATTGTCAGATATTGCGACGAAATCCACGTTCTGCAAACGGGTAACAAACAATTTTCATGAATTGTTCAGGGAGCGTATAGACAGGGAAAAATTGAAGTATGATACGGTTAAATATCATTTTATATCTACTAAATTTTTTACACGAGTGTAGCTTTTTCAGAATATAAGTGCTTGGTTTTACCTGCAAACATTCTTTTACCGTTAAATCATACGGGTCAGTAATAGATATGTTACCATTCAAAAATATAATAAAGTGCAAAACAAACCGAATTTCAAATGAAACATATCAACATTGAACGACGCAGGTCTAATCAAGGCACGCCGTCGAATTCAACACCTGTCAACTGATCACGACGGAACACATCCTGCATTGAAGTTCAGAGGGGCATCTGGTGTAGGCGTAGACATAGGCATAGGAAATAAATGATAGCATGTGGGAGATGTCAGACTCATTGTCAGTTTAACCTAGGCGGGATACTATCCTGCTGATTGTTGTTCTTGTTGACTTCCTTCGATCATGGATGTACATCCCAAGCGCATGATCGTTTCATGCTCCATAGCGTTTCGCGTGACTGAACAGTCCGATTCCGGAGTAATAATCTCTCCCGAATAGCTCAGAGAGATACTTTACTTTACTTTTGTGCGACTATCTCCTCCTGGAGGATGAGTCGACTTCGTTGACGTCACGGATTGCAGCCACCCACGCTCGGCGGTTATAAGCGAGATCCGCGCAGATTGTAAGCCAGGTCCGGTCCCACGTGCGCCATCCGTAAACCGATCGTAGACCAAGCAGCTCCACAGCTCACAGAGATAGGTAGCATACGACCAATCGGCAGCAGTTTCACGCTTCTGAGGCCGATATCAGCATCTGTTCTTCCCCAGTTTGCGGATGACTTTTTACATAGTGTCTCTAAATTAAGCGGCCAAAAGCATGTGTCGGACTGCTTGCACCGAAATAATTGAGATTTCGTTTAGGGGGTCTTACAATGGCTTTACCCAACAGCGAATAAAGCGAGAAAACTTTTGCGTTTATCGGTGGTCAATGGGTCAATAACCACGTTGTTTGATTAGTGCGTGTATGTTTCCTCTTGTTTACTATTCAGTGTTCATATATAAAAAGGACACTATATCTTATATATTGTGGTGCACACTACTCAAACCCTTACACAATGTATATTCCTTTTTCTAAGTAAGATTGAACTTTGCACCCAATTTATCAATTGCCTTCTTTTTTCGGGTAGCCATCGTCAACCAAATTAGGGTAATATTTTGGACCAAGTATCTGAAACTTTATGGTTTCATCAACCGTATGGTGACATTCAATCGTATACTTTATCATGCTCTCTTTGAATTTGCATGTTCTTCGTTACTTTACCAGCGAACGTTTTTAGCAAAATGTGCTATTATTTGCAGCATAAATAGCTAATGTGAGTAAGTTTAACTTCAATAGACCAAACCAATAGAAGCGAAAGCAAGGAAAATAAAACCAACCTTGAAAAAATTGAAGGACAAATCGTTTAGCAATTCATGCAGGCCTTCTGATCCGGTCTCTTCCATCCCCTCTATGATGAATTTCAAATTGACGGGTAATTTGATATTAGTTTTCTGGAAAGTTAAGTTAAAATATTTAAAGGTAAACGAGTGATCGTTGATAAACAATAGCATGATAGAATGTTATAATAACGATTTTTGTATTCATTCAATGAATTACAAAGTATTCTCCTCTCAGCATAATGAAGCGTAATAAATGATTCGGCAGGTGCCTATCAATCCATTTACTAGTTAGCTGGTCTCACCAATGTGTATCATGCCCGTTTGAACTATCCAGTAAAGCAATGATCCGTATGTATGCATTTCCACCTCACACCGCACTACCGGTTTCGTGCTGTTTGCACTCATCAGTTTCGAAAAGTAAGATGAGGATCCGCATGCTTTGAATCAGTGGAAATATGTTTAACAAAATGAGCGTGTAAGCTGCTGTGGGTAATTCAAAGTAATTTAAAGTTGTAATGGTCCAAAAAGCCATGATATCTGCTACCTCGTGCTTCTTGCCGATGAAACAGGTGTTCAAGTGGGTGATCCACTGTACGCAGAATGTTGAACAGCAGGATCAAGTCACCCCTGAGACGACGCTACGAAAAGTCAAACAGGTTTAGGGTGGCCTGTTATATAGTCCGGTCATCAGTTTTGTAGCGCGATGGTATACGCGTTGAAGAAAGATCATGTCCTTCTGTAACCATGGGGACCATGCTTGAACAGCGCACTCCATTGTTGGTACATGTTGGATACACGAAATTGAACAGGTTTGTCGTGTCGACCTAATCCGAATGTGACTTACAAGTTCATACCTTGTTTTACCTTTCCTACCGCTGCTAGTCATGCAGATCGTAATCCTACTGTCCATACCTGAGGGTACAATCAGCGCAAAAGCGATCATAGGGTCTGTGTAATGGAAATGCATGCAAATGAAGATTTAGTGTTATTTTTCTTTTGAATATCGACATAGAGTCTATGTTAATGCCATAGCAATTGGTTTGTCATGTTAGTGTGTAAATGGAAGTCTATGTGTCTCTAAAACTTTGCCAGTTTGTCGATAATATGTTTGACGTTCAGCTCTGTGTTAGGAAAAGGAGAGTCGAGCGACAGCCTAAAGTTCGTTAGTTGACTTATATTGAGTCAAAATTATGCGAGTTTACAAAATGAAAAATATAGGTAAAATGGAAGGAATAGCAAATCAAGAGAAGCTTAGATTTCTATTTTCCATTAGGAAAATCTCACCAAATGGTAAATTAACCAGTGGCAGCTAGATTTTCAAACCAGGTGCAAAATTTTCCATCACTGTGTTTTGCGATTTCGAACGCAAAACGGAGCATTCAAAACTCAAACAAAAACGTTGTATAATAATTAATTAATCGGAATCCTATGATCTTTTATGCTATGAGTTTTATTGGCGGTGACCCCGGTTAAAACCATTTGATTCATGGTCAATTAAGATAATCAAATTTTTATTGAAATTTCCCGTTTAAATTCACAATGATTTTGTAAGGTTATGTAATAATTCTGCATCTGAATTATCAATGCTCAAGCAAAATAAACTTTGGCATTTTCATATTTAAACACGTTTCATACTTGGAAAGCTTCGAGTACATTTATCCACCCGAGAACCGGTCCTTTATCATCGGTCACCCCACGTCCGCAGAGGTAACCATCAATAACCTGCAGATCGAATGGATCGTGTTTCCACTTTTCGCTTTCATAAACTTGTTTCACATCCACATGTCCGTAGATCAGCAGCGTTCTTTTTGTTATATCCACACCGATCGATGCGATTAAAACGTCCGGCAGCTCCATCTGATCAGACTTTTCCAGTGGAATGTGATCTCCGGTATAAATGGTCTCTTTTCCCAGACGTTTGAAGCGGACATCTGCTCCAAGTCTATGGGATAACATTAGAGAAACGTTTAAAGTGATGAATAAGTATTCACTAACACGAGGGGAAGCCGTACAATTACACCGCTCATCCGTAATTGAAATTGTGAATGTGAAATGTGAATTTAATCACAAATTACTGCAAGAGATGCACACAAGTGACAAATTTTGCCAAGCATTTTATATATTCTAGAGACTAGACTATTTCAGGGTAGTTTCCATAAAATGCTTCAGGAAATTTGCTAATTCACCCCTTTCCGGTTTTAGTGCGTGCTATGCTCTCTGACTTTGACCATAACTTTTGGCCTTGATTAATCAATTTTAATGTTTAGTTGTAGACCCAAATAATAACCTAAAACTGACCAGACCACTTCAGTCTAGGATATTAAATATTTAGTCAGAAGTCAATATTGAACTGAAACTGATCTTACTGTCTCCACCCGATGACGGCAAACAGCCATAAACCGGTAGTGGTGTGTAAGGGATAGGGATGTGAGCACCACAATACATAGTCAATATTGAATAGTTCATTCTTAATTGAGATTGATTATATACAATTATTCCCGTTAGTTAAAGCGTTACTAATGCCTACTCAGCTGATGCTCTTGCAGAAAAATTAGGTAGTAATTAAGATGCAATAAGCGATTATGAAAATTAACGGATAAGTCAAAATTGCAAAAGAGGATTACGGTTCATGTAGTAGAAAATGTTCATGACCGACCGGAGAATCATCAACGAAAAAGAAAGTTTGTAATGAATCAGTGAGAGCAGTTTATTGATAACGTTTCGATTCTGACACCGAACATTTGGCAGACTAAGGGTGTCAGTGCGAACGTAAAAAACGAAACGTCACCAATGAACTGCGCACACCGATTCATTACAAAGGATTGCGGTTTCGTTTATTTTGTGATGAAATTAACAAATGAATTCTTAAGATCTCGACTCCCACAGAATATATTCACACAGAACAATAAATAAAATTCTTCAAACACGTTACTTGTCTGTTCTGTTAAGCTGTTCAAATGTCCAGCTTGTAGATCGAACCCAAATAACTACTGCCCTTCAAAGGCCATCAAACAAAAGTTAAATGTCGTTAAACCGGGAGTTTTCCTATTTAGAGAGCAGACGGATTGACAGATACTGTTAGGGATACAGCTGATACCCTAGCAACATTTTATGCGCAAGCTTTTTGTCAAAGGATATGTCCCTGCCAACAACTTTGCCGGGTTCAATAGAGGTGGAAAGCTTAAGGGATGTCAATGTGAATCCTACGTTTGTGCGAAAGCATTTACGCAGGCTAAACGTTAACAAGGGAAGGAAGTAATTTCTAAAGTATTGGAAGGCTTCGTGTGTGAGTGTTATCAGGCACCTTGAGAGCCAGGAAATTCTTTTTTAGACACAACATGGATTTAGAAAAACTTACTCACGCTCGTCTAACTTGTTTACTACTTTAAACGATTGGACGCAAGCATTAGACGAAGGAAGTCGCTTGCATGCCTGTTATTTAAACGTATCTAAAGATTTCGATCGAGGTGATCACTCCTTACTACGTCAGATGCTGTAGAATGTAGGCGTCACTGGAAAACTAACTTCTTGGTTCACAAGTTACCTGTCTGAACGCAAAGCGGAAGTCAGAATAGATGCCGAAATTTCCCGTGCGATTGAAGCCACGAGCGGTATCCCACTAGGTTCAGAACTCGGTCTAATACTGTTCTCAATATTTATGAATGATCTACCTGAATTGGTACGAGGTAAACTTTTTCTTTTCCCCGATGATGTAAAAATTTGGAAGAAAGTGAAGTCTGTTGAGTATTGCCTAGTTTTATTAGTGGACCTAAGTTTGCTCAATTCAAAAAAGCTGCAATTCAACTTCCAAAAGTGCAAACTGTTGCAAGTTGAGAAGCCTTTCCCGATATCATACGCTTGAGTGGAGTATATCGCAGAAAGATCTCTGTATCGGTTATGCGGAAAGTTGCAAAACAGTCTGCCATGCGAGGCAGTCTATAAACATGTATACACAGACGAATTTTCGCACGATTCCCACCTCGCTCATAGTCAAAGTTACACAATACATAAATACACCCATTTGTGGACTATGCAATACAAGCTCGGACAAGATGGATGGAAAAAGGCATCGCGCTCAACCAAAATAGTTATTTGATTGTATAATCAATCCTTTGCGCAGCGACTAAACTTGGATTGTGCATTCTTGAGCGCAGGTGCATCAGAGCTGAACTAATTCTAACCTACCGAATAATTCACACGGGGTCCCACCCACTCAGACAACTCTTGAAAATTGGTTCCAATCACCCGTTCCGAAATCACTATCTGCTCCCGATTGAACTGCCACCGAAACATTTACACACTCCGTGTATGCTTTCTGAGGAACAGTTTGCCGCCAGAAATTGTTTCCTCGCCAAATGAAATGATCTTCAATCAAAACGTTACTATTTTTTATGCTGAATAATACTGTGTTAGCACCAGTTTACTGAAATCCCTCATTTCTTCCGTTTTACTCAACATATATTTCCGGTCAAAATATCCCTTCTTCATGTTACAATTGGAATTACTTTTGCTCCTGATTTGAACTAAATAGACACAAACATGAAACTACGGTTTGCCTTACCTTTATACGTTTATCCTTTGGTAATATATAACTATTTGTTTTTCAGCATAAATACTGAATCTTGTATCTTAAACTGAAACTATCCCTTATGAATGACTGGAAGATGGATAGTCGTCTCTCACCGCTTAAAGTTCTCGTTACTAAGCTAACAAAGGTAGCTCTTTAACCACAACGTATGTGGCCGGTGAATATTGTCCTTTAATTTTTTAAACCTTATTGCAAACATTTTTGATGTCACAATTAATATCAGGCTTTATTTAATTTGTCAGATAAAATCCGATTTTACGCCAAATAAAAATTTGGAATAAAAACGTGTAGATTCAGGCAGTTCTGAATAAATGGACGGGTGCATAGAGGAATCTCAACTTTCTCACCGATTGCTGAGTTCCATTGGTTTGCTAAACCACCGACCTAGGGGTGCTACGGGTGCTCCTCTCGTCGGTAATATCTCTTATTGTGGATAAAATTTGGAACAGTGGGAAAAGGTGAGAGGTTTCAAATGTTTTTAATTTTTCAAATGATTGTATGTTTGGCTGATATAGTACGACTTTTCCTGGCTAGCAGATTAAGTAACGTTGTATTCTAAATCATTGTATACATGCTGAGTTTTAATCTAAATAGTGCTTTTTGTAATATTTATCTGTTAAACTTACGGGAATAATTTTACTGGGGTTTTCAAAGCTCAATACTCAAAGGAAGAAATTTAACCTTGTTAATCGAAACGAGACTATTTCAACGTTTTAAGGCTGATTGTTGTAATTGTATTTAGTCTCGAATTGTATTCGAACCACGATATATACCAATTCAACGAAAATTGAAATCACAAACCTTTTTAGACGAAAAGCCACCCATCGTAACGCTTTTACCACCTCAAGACGATGATCTAAACTCTCAGATATGCTTCGAATCGCAACAAATTCTCTCAACCTCCTGATGTATTTTTCTTGCATTTGATCCAAAAATGAAAACAGGGTGAACAACTTGCG